>NTHP01000220.1:652526-672512 GCA_003416845.1 Oplegnathus fasciatus | reverse complement strand
AGCCCAAGTTAATTGTAAGCCTTGAAGGCTGTATGTAAGTAATGAGTGATAAACGCCGCACCCCCCTCCCCCCACACACACACACACCTCAGCAGGATTCAAATCGCCAGAGGTCAACAAACAAACAACTATTAGAGGTTCTCAGACTCACGGAGAGTGAAGGAGGGGGTGAGGAGAGATAGTAGAGGAACAAAGACAGAAGTCTTTTATAGTCGGAGTTGAATTTTTTCACCATTTCAACTGGCACAAATGCAAATTAAAGCAGCGTTTGAAATGCATCTACATTTCTTGCTAATTAATAAGAAAACATGGCTTGACAACTAATTGCGTATCCTTGAGGTCCGCTTGAAGTAAATCAGCGGTAAATAGTTTTTACTGGATCTCTCATGCCTTTGCAGCTGTGTGTCATAAATGTATGTATATTAATATCTAATAATGTTGATCCTGTTGTACTGGCCACCTGTTTGATGATTTCACATGTCAGTTGTGTTTTGTATTAAAGTCATCAGGTTTTTTTATGGCCCCTGGCAGGATATGTGGATATTATATCAGCTAATGACGTTCCTATGAAGACATAACGAGAGGCCGAGAGTGACTTCGAGGTTTGGGCTTCATTTATGTCTGAAACATGTTGCAAACTGCACATCAAGGCTGCTAGAGTGAAAAAGAAGAACATGCATGTCCAGTGTCAAAGCCGTACATCAAATGAGCTCGTCCCACCTCCGTCATTTTCTATTAGTTCTTGGTTTTGACTGGTACGTTGCATCGCTGTAACACAATGAAGAAAACAGAATAAGATGCGGTTTTATTTTCCATCATCAGGCAGGAACGCAGTCCAAGCATGTTGTTTTTACAACTCAGATGAAAGTCACTGATTAACAATTTCAGCTGGAAATGTTTGCATACCAGCTGAGAGACTGAGTTCCAGTCATAGTGACAGTAAAATTTTTGCCTTGCAACTGTGAGAGGAAGAAGAGGAAGTTCCAGAGAAAGATGGAGGTAGAAGAGAGGTGACACACAGTCTCTGTTGGACAGATAACACATCAAACACACACACACACACACACACACACACACAGCTTTGATGGGTTTTTCTCTGGTTTTGACAGACCAAAGGAGAACTTAGATGTGTTTCTCTCTGCTGTCAGGTCGTGTGTGTGTGTATTTGTGTGTTAGGCGGCGGGGGCAGGGCAACATTATCTCTGTCAGATGAAGTCTTTATATTTGACACCAATCTCTCACTCACTGTCTCTTTGGACCACACAGAAACACACAAATGCGCACACACCAACACACAAACACACTGCAGATCAGTGCAAACAACAAAAACAAAACATCTAAAACTTTTGTCTTATTTATAGCGAGAAACTTTTGATTGAAGGCTAGATCAACCAATTTCCAAGGGGTCTTCATTATTTCAAAGAACATAAAAAGTATTGACAGGCGGTTGACTTGAGAGTTTTGTTCTAATTTCAGCTGGATGTAAACGCCTGTTAGGGGGAAGCTGAACTTGTACAAAAACAAGGCAACAGTAGACGAGGCAAACCTCACAAATCATGATAAGAGCCAGTCAGTGAAGTTATGTCACCTGTAATGTGGAACCTTTTGGGAACACTGGAGTGAGATGCAACTTTTTATCAGTTTATTTCTAGTCAGTATGTGAGATCAAGGAAGAGCTAAATGCATGGAGACTGAGATTATGTCACAGCCAGCGTCAACCCAAAGCTGGTGTTCGTGTCCAAGTGTGTTATGTTCAATAAGCAGTGATGTATTAAATTGGCCCAGGAACAGATGGACTCAGGAGGGTTCAGACAGACTGGATTGTTGGTGCAGTCAGTGTTCATTCACCACAAACAGCCAATGTACCGACTTGACAGACGTTTGCTGTAGCTAGCAACATGCACACTGACCACGTAAATACTTCCTTTACAGTTATGAAAAACATTTTATTTTTGGCCCACGTCCATTACTGTACAGCCACACCACTCCTGCAGTCTCATGTTTTATTGCCTTTTGTTCATCTGTGATGTGACGATGAACGTCTGATGAATGTCTGGTCCAAAAGTAGTTGAGCCGTCAGCACTGAGAGTGTAGGAGCAGCGAGCAGAAACGAGTTACGCTGCTCTGCGTCACACTGCCCCTTTTTTCCCATCACAGTTAATTTTGTAGGAAGGTAATTTAGATGCAAGACTCGGTTTGTAAAAGTTTCCATCGTGCCATGCTGTTATCCTGCGTTGTGTGTTCTATGTACAATATTGCAGCTACATGCACTGATTGGACTGACAAAATACGAACGTTTAGGGGACAGCCCTAATGTTCATGAAGCAGATTCACAAACTACCGGGATCGGCTCATATTCTTTGTTTAATTTGAAACATTTTCAATTTACGCGGATGTATCTAAAGTGTCTGTTCTGTGCCCACTCTGTGCCCACTCTCATTTTTTCATTGATTTTGTATCTAAAAATTCGCTTCACGTTTTGTTTTTAACACACCTTTAGGAAGCTCTTCACTGTTTTTACACACACTCATCATCCTTCTCAAATGCATGCACATATTTTCTGTGTATTTCTTCACACACACACACACACACACACACACACACACACACACACACTGCATTGTGTTTGAAAGCAGCTCTTTTCTCGGTTCATTCTCTGTGTCTTTATCTTCTGGCACAAACTGTATGTGTCTTTGTCAAACATCCACCCCGTCTCTCTTACTCATACACACTCGTTTTTCACACATTTTATCTCTTGCTTATGCATACACCCTCTTTTCCCCATTTTTTCGCTTGGGCACACACGCACACACACACACACACATTAATAAGACTGTGCGGATGTAGTGCTATGTGAAGCATGCAGATTGCTACTTTAGATGCAGTTAGCCGAGCCAACAGAAAGAGAAGCAGGAACAGATGAGAGGAGGGAAGTAGTTCAAAAGGCAAGTCAGCACTCCTCCTCCTCCTCTCACTTGTTCCCTCCTCTCAATTTATCCTCCCATCTGCTACTTCTGACATCTATCTCTCCCTCCCTTTCTCCTCTCTTTCCACAGTTTTTCTTCCCATCTGCTTCCCTTCTCTCCTCATTCTCCCTGTTTTTCTTCAACCTGCTTCTCTCCCACCAGCTCCTCATCCCTCATCATTCAGATGCATTTTTTCGTCCCACCTGGCTCTGCTCTTCCTCCCTGCCTCATTCCTGATGTAGATTATTTTGCTTGCATCTGCTTCTCTCCTCCTCCTCCTCCTCCTCCTCCTCCTCCTTTCTATTCTCGGTGTCCCTTTAGTTTTCCCTGCCTCCTGCAGTTGGATACCCAGGTGTCTCAAAACATCTTGGTGTTGGGAAAACACACACACACACACGCACACACACACACACACACATACACACACACAGCTGTATCATTTGCAAACCAAGTGATTTGCTGTAAACCGGGAACACGCCTCCCCATGTGTGTAATGCTTGGGATTCATCAAGCAAAACATCTGTGTGGGTCGTTTCTAACTGTACTTGTGAGGACCACATGTCTTTACAGAAAATTTAATGTCATTCCTCACGAGAATGAACATTTCATTTTATATAGGGGTGGTGAGGCTTAGTGCAACGATCTCCCTGTAGATTCGCTTTGTCCCACTGATCTTAGACAGTGCATCTGTTATTTGTAAATGCTCTCTCAAACCTAAAGGCAGAAAGCTAAAAGAAAAAAACATAATTTAAGCCCTGTGTGGACAGGATTAGTATTCTGAATGACGTCTGAGGTAAAATCACTAACATATGATTTCCTTCTTTCATTTAGTAATTTGGAAAAGTTGTCCATGACCAATCTGGATGAGGTTTCTTCCTTCAGTTAAATATTGATAAGACAGAAAATGTAATTATCGGTTCAGATGCCAGTCCTAAAGTTCTTTGACATTCACTTGGTTCTCATTGGAGCTGTGTGGCACCCGCAGCCACGCTTCTTTTATCTCAGAAATATAGCAAAGTTCAGATCTGCCGTTTCACCCTAGGACACCAAGATATTCAAGTTATTCATGCCTTTATTACAGCCCACTCAGACGATTAATCCTCTTTTTACTGGTGTAACTCATGCAAATTTAAAGTCTGGTTGTTCAAAATTCAACTGTCAGGCTTTTAACTGAGATCAAACCACATCTCCTCATACTTCTCCTGGTTTATTCTCTTTACAAGGGCTTCAAGTATGTTTAAGAATAGCTTTTAAAATTCTTGTGATCACCTTCAATACACTGCATGGAAGAGCTGCAACACAAATTGATCTCCAATACTTGAACTATACATACTAAAATTAAGTCGTTTTTATGTGTCCCACCAACGCAGAAAAAAACAAAAACCAAAAAATAGCTACAATGCAAATATAACCCCTAAACTCTGAAAAAACGTAACGTCAGAATCTATAAAATACACTTTTATAACTCCTAATCTGTTTTTTTCTTCCTTTTTAGCTTTTTGTATCATCCTAATTTGACTTTGAGTATTGTATATATTTGATCTCATCTATTTTATGTTCGAATTATCTACTTAATACATAGAATTTTGTAGAATTTTCTTTAAAAGAGCTCTACAAATAAAGTTGATTACCAAATAAATTACCTAACCTACACTGAAGAAACTAATGCTTTCTGAAAAGGGCTTTAAACAGTACAAAAAAACAAAGAATACTTTTATTTGCAAGGGTAGATGTTTCCTTTAGGCCATATTGTGTGTGTGTGTTGTGTGTATGCGAATGTTCTCTCATCATCATGATGATAAAACCATAAGGCGACTCGTCCCGTATGAGTCCCCTCAGGTGTCAATGAATCATCCTCTAAACAACCATTAAGAGCTCAGCAAGGGTTCTAGGATGGCGGTGGATGCAGCACAGCTGGCGTCTCTCTCTCTCTCTCACACACACACACACACACCGGCAGCAGTGCTTTACATGCCAATCCACGCTAAAACTCATGTGTTGATGTGTTGCTGTAGCTGTGCTGTGGATGCCTGCAGCGTACTGAGTGGTTTAGTTCTGTGTAGGCTGTACGATCGTGGCATAGATGTGTAGCATACATGCAACACTAGATGGCAGTAGTGTCCCTTCAGGAAGTGTTGCTCATTTGTTGAATACTCATTCTTACATTCTCTCACATTTACTTTGGGATTCACAACAGCAGCAGCACTGGCAAAGAGAAGGTTTGGGCTGGAATTGGTTTTGCTGCATGAGGAAGAGCCAATTTGTCACGCACTTTTAAGAAGGCCTGTTTCATGTTGTCTTCACTATTAACAAATAATGCAGGCAACAGAAACGTGAAGTGGCTCAAGCAGCCCAGTCACAGGTTTCTGGAAAGCCTGTGCAACATGAAGGTGTGGTTCTATTTTTCAAGTATTCTTCAACCGTTTTGAAGGCATCAGGAATGTTGCATTTGATTTATGTTAATATTTGTCAGTAATTTACTTCACATACATACACTCGCACACCGTTACCTGTCATGCAGGAGTGAGTCGTATCATGCTGTGTTGGCCACTCAGCCTGGAAATGGGAAAATTCACTCAGGCACGACCGGACAGCCCAGAAAAGAGGACCTCGCTAATTATTAACATACACAAACACGCACACATGAACACAGAACTAAATCTCTCTCATGGCTACAGCACAGCAGCCAATACTCACGGGAAATTAATTAAGATGCTACACACATACACACACCAACAGAGACATGCTGAGGTAGGCCTAATTAGGTGTCTGATAGCATAGACTTAACAAAATTGACCACATATACACACATGTGAGTGCACACATCTATGCTCTTGCATATCAATGTGGAAAACCAGCGTCTTTCAGTCACTTCCTCTTCTGTCTGGTGACAGTTTCTGTGTCCTTTTTTCTTCTTATTTTTCTCTTTTTGTGTTTCTTCCTGATTTCCTTTTTCTGCTCATTTCTTTCATATCACCTGCACACGACTTTTATCTTTAAAAACCAAAACAAAACTTTTCACGAGTAGATGATGACTGCATGTTTGACATTTTGCAGCTTAAGAATTGGCTAATTTGCAAGGTCAAAAAAATATACTGCCGTTGTCTTGAGGAAGAAAACAAGGAAAAAAGTAGACACAATACACACAGTAGGCTCGTACCTATATGAGAAAATATGTAATTTGATTCTCATTACTTCAGTGACTTGCTTATCTGCTTTATCTCAGTGTTTCTTTTAAAAATATTTTAAAAATGCAGTTTCGCCTTTTATGTAAAACTACTTTATACAAAATACACTTAAGCTTATTTAGAAGTACATAATGTTCAATTTGAGCAAAATACCACGCAGTTAAACAGCCAGGTTTCTCCACAGAATAAAAGAGTATCATTCGTTCTGTGCAATTAGTGACGTTCTGTTGTATCTGATGGCTCTCTGCGTTTTGTCTCAATGTCTGTAAAGTGAGAAAATACATGTCATGGTCATAGTCTGTGATTTGTAATAATTACAGTGATCTTAATTAGGGCAGCAACTAACAGTTATTCTCATTATCGATTAATGTGTGGATTTTTTAGTCAATAAAATGTCCAAAATAGTGAAAATCTTATTTTCCTTGAACCAAAGGCGACATCGTCATATTGCTTATTTTTTCCAATCAGCATCATCATCCAAAGACATTTAAGGTAATTTAAAACGGAAAAAAGCAGGAAGTCCTTATATATGAGAATATATTTACTAGGTACACCACTTCAACAATTAATTGATAATCCAAATTGTTGGTTGGTGGTGGTGGTGTGATAACTGTTATTTAGATAAACTGATCATTATCCCACCCCTACTGTGTCGGATATAAGAATGATGGAAAGAGAACGACCCAATGACTACGTAAGGGAGGAAAAAAGAGGAAAAAGAACAAAATAAGAAAGAGAGTATGACATTTAGAGGAAGAGGAGGGGTTGTAGACAGAGAGAGATAGAGTGTGAGTGTCTGTTTTTTAATTCAGCCTTCTGCATGTTCCCTAATGAAACCCATCTAATGTTATTCATGAGTTTTTCTACTGTGCCTCCAGTCCAACCATGGACCTGCCATGCAGAAGACCATCACTTCACACAACATCTGACAGAGACACAGAGGGAGAAGAAGGGCAGAAAAACGGCACGGGGGGGAAGAAAGTGAGAGGGAAAGAAAGGGATGAAGAGAGGGAGGGAGAGGGAACATGATAAGAGAACATGGCTGAAGATGGGACAGATGTGCTCTGGAATCATAATCTCTGTATGAAAATGAGTACTCTTATTAAACAAGAAAGTATAGTTCTGTTGCATACTGATGAAGTGACGAAGACTAAGGACGTTTGTATCTTTCTGATTTCTGTTGTTTCTTTCTTGACGTCTTTTCGTGTTTATTTTGATCCTTCTTGCTCTGTTGTTATTGTCCACATCTATATTTGGACTACATTATATCAGTGTATGTATCATACTGTATGTACTGTATTTAGCAGCGTGTGTTCTGAACCCTTGTTGGTCACTGCCTAGAGGCCAGAACAGAGTCGTCTCTGTGTATTTGAATCAAGAAATAATGTGTGTGAAATTGAAATGTACATAATGTGTGTGGGTGTTTGTTTCTTCCTGAACCAAACAGTCCCAAGTGACGTACAGTAAGCAGTCAGTCGGAAGGACAGTTGGCTGAATTGTTGAACTAGATGTTACTATAAAAAATGTGTTTTTGTTGTGGTTGCTGTTGTTGTTGTTGCTATGGAGCTATAGTTAGACATTTCAGATGGCCTCGAAATCACATTGCAAGTTTGATCAATTTTGCCAATAATCAACATTAGTGTGTCACATTTCTACTGTCCCGTTCTCTCACTTGCAGCAGCACAAATATTTGTTTTCCTAAGTGTCATGCAACTCCTACCGAGAGGAAGTATTCAATTATGTTTATCCAAGATATGAATTCTGCAGTCCTGCTGGAATACCTGAATCATGTGACCGATATCTATATAGTGATTTACGTATGTACTGTGTGTGTGTGTGTGTGTGTGTGTGTGTGTGTGTGAGAGTGTGAGTGTGTGTGTGTGTGTGTGTGTTTTTGAGTGGATACCTTGTAAATGCTGAGAGCTTATCAGCCTGTAGGCAGTCACCATAACAACAGTTGCTGTGGTGCAACTGTGCATTAATGCGGTTTAGAAACTACATATACAGTTCTGGACTAATATTTTCCATCCAGGTTTGTCTCACATCCTCATCTTGTCTCTCTGTCCTCTCAGTGACTCAGCTGTTCTCCAGTCATCTTTTATCACAGTATGTGTAATTTTCCATCGCATTTTGATATAGCTTGATGTAGTAGATTTTCTGGAAACTCAGTTGACAAACAAATAAAATAACCAGATGGGAAAGTCTGTTTTTGACTGGATTGACTGGCAAATCAAGCTGCAGCACTTCATCACATTGATGCAAAAGTCCTGTAATCTTAATACTGGTATAAAACTGTCCTCATTGATTTGCAACATTGCCTACAATGGCCTGGGTGGATTCCCCCTGTATGGATGGTATGGCAAAATCTCTGACTGTTGACAAATTTCTGTTGTCTTGTGGCATATATCATCGGATATAAAAACTTTTTGGAAATTACGTTAATTTAATGTAGTCATAAAACACTGGTAACTGCTGCTGTAGTCTGAGTGATTTCAGAGACGGCTTTCTGATTAGAGGGATATGGTCAGACAGAAATGAGGTCATTTGGGAGGAGCTGTACAGTAAATGCATGTAGTTTGAGAACAGTTTTTTGTCATTTTCATTACAAATTGCTAATTTATTGCCTCTTAACTGACCTTTTTACAGTGTTTTTTAAGAATTATTTTATAATCTTTAGATGCATGTCTTGCATCTAAAGTCTTGCTCAAACTAAGAGTCAGAAAATAGAGAGAGCTCACTGTCCATCTTTGCTGGTGGAGGTAGTAAACATGGAATTACATTAATATTTATATACAAAATAATGTGCAACGAAATCCTTACTTTGCTTTGACTGATGATTGTAGCATGGTTTTAAACACTGGTACGTGTATCTCTAGTCATTAGAATAACCCATTAGAATAATTGATTTTCCTCCTCATTAAATGTCTTTTAGGAATTACTCTGCTCTGAATTTTCTGCGTAACAGAGTTTTTATGTTGTGTTGTTTCCAGCTCTTTTTGCTTCATCACATAACTTACAACCACTACCTCATCATGGATCTCCACAGACATTAAAGTCAAGCATCATCACAGTCTTAGAGAATTGTAGCTCTTTGATATACTTAAAGATAATCTGTTGCAATAAATAATAGAAATTAATCTCACAATAATCACATTTCTGTGGGATTCCATGTTTATGATGGAAATCATTTTTAAAGAGATTTTGACATACTTCCTTTGAGGTTTCCCCCCTTGTGGAAGTTATGGAAATCTACTTTATATCAAAATGACATATACATGAACATACAGTATAGCATGTATTTGTCTCCTGAGGAGCAACATTCCCCGCTAAATTAAGCTACAGGGAAAAAGTATAGACCTAAAAATGGGGTCCTGGGAGATGGATGGACTTCCTGCGGCCGGCAGCTTGTGATGTGACCAAACTCTTAGTGTCTGAGTTATGTTCTCACTTCATCTGTTGAAGCTGCACAGAACCTGGCTGTGTTTAGGTCTGGCCTGATAGGAGTGTTGTTATTGCTTTGTGTCTCATACTGCAGGCATGTGTTTCTAAAACTGTGGGTGGCTTCCTTGTTTCTGGTGGGTCTCAACATGACAAGAATAGCTGTGTTTTCATGAACCTCCGTCTCAGGGTGAGACTATAAATTTAACTATTGGGTTTCAGGCTGGAAAGGTCATCGCAAATAAGACACAGCGGCATAACACGAGGGGGGTGAGAGGAGGTAAAGGAGGGAAAGAGGAGGGCAGAGAGGGAAGCTATAAATTACAGAAACTAAGAGGGTGAGGAGGAGAGAACAGAAAAGAGGAGTGTGTTTTGGAAACTTGTCCAAGCCTTTGGTGGCCTTGAGCCAAATACAACAGTCCAGTCTGGTCACGGACTGTCAGACTGTCGTAGGAAACACTTAACCTCTGTCGCTAACATTGACAGGCAACAGCCTTCTCTCAGACCCACACTGTGTGTGTGAGTGTGTGTTCATATTATATGTCTGCTTTTGCCTTTAAGGTTCTTATAATGTCATGTACAGCATTCGTAAGTATGTCCAATCTAATCAAATGTCCCTTATAGAGTACAATAAGCTCTGGGCTAATGTGTTTTCATCCATCATAACATGTTCTCCATTGCCTCACTGTGTGTGTATGTAAGCTCATAATACCATCCATAGTCAGATTTAATTAGCAATATTTTATCATTTTCTCTCCCTCTCTGTCATCGTATGATAAACCACACAGAGTGACTTCTTACTATATGTGAGCTCATGCCAAACAAGCCTTGGGTTCCTCTGTTAACCCCGACTCCCCTGCGCTTATGTTCTAATGTGGGAATGACGCTAGTAATGCGGAGAGACCCTTTACACACTCACACACACAAAATTCAATGCAAGGTACTAAGCACTACTTGCACACAAGCAGTACTTGTGCATCTAAATTGCAGAGACTTTCAATATGAGCGTGTTTTAATAAGATGAAATCAAAGTTGTCAGACTGAGCATCTGGCAGATGTTCCTCACTCAAGCCCCACACCCGGTTTGATTTTAGCCGGGGACCTTTGTTGCATGCCCTCTCTGTCTCCATTCGGTCATATTAAAATATGATATGAGGTTTTCTTACTTCTGGGACAAAACCCGGTTTTACTGTACTTCAGCAATTGGATACATTTCTGTTTTTTGTTTTTATTATTAATTATTTTGACTTCAAAACCCAAATGAAGATAGATCAGACAATCTCTACTGCCATCTCCACTGTTGAATAAGAAGAACCCTGCTATAATATAATATGTATTGCAAGTACAATACCTATGTATATATAATCTTTATGGATTATATTGGCCTATACACAAACACACTCTGACAGAGTTCCTGTGACTCACATCTTGTCTTCTGTGTGTGTGTCTTGGCGATGCCCTCCCTACTGGCTGTAATTGGCTGCGTGAAGCAGACAGACACTGCTGCTCTCTGGCTTGTTATCAGACTGACAGGCAAACTGGAAAGGACAGCAGTGTCAGTCTAAGAAACACAGCAGACCACAGAGGCAGGAAACACACATACACACAAAGACAGACATGAACACCACAAGTGGACACGCTCAGCAAACACACACAGGCGCTCAGACACATGCAAGTGCTGTGATACTAATAGGCTGTGACAGTGAGGAGAGTGTACCTAATGTATTGCTCTTAGACAGTCTAAAAGAAGATGGGTAGGTAGATAAAACTAGATAATGGATGCACACAGTCAGCTTAATATAGCAAGTAGAAAAGGATAAGACAAGGTTGTTACATGGGAAAAGGTCAAGACAATGGCAGGAACATAAAGGATACTTGAGTGGATATGTGCATATGTTTGGTAATGTAGCAGCTTAACTATGACCAAAACTGTTTTGTATGTGGAGGAGCGGAACAGCTTTTATTCAAACACTCAAATGGTGCAACAGAAATGAAAGTCTGACATCAGTGATTTTAGAAATCTAAAATACTGGTCCCATTCCAGCTCACTGAGTCATTCACTTCTTGGGAAAAGCTGTCATATTTTTCTACCTCCGGCCTTGAAAGGTTTTTGATAAAAGTGAATCAGCCTTTAAATCATTTTGTTTTATTTGAAGTCAGATCTTTCTTTGTGGAAGCTCAGTTGACAATCTGTGCAGAATTAACTAATCTTTTTCTCCCTCCTTCTGTCTAGATGTGAGACCTTGTTGAGGTGTTCCCAGTGCAAGATGGCTCGCTACTGCAATATCACCTGCCAGGTATATGTGTGTGTGTGTGTGTGTGTGTGTGTGCGCGCGTATGAAATTGTGTGTGTATGTTTTTGTGTGTGTCAATTCGTTGATATGCCCTTCTCCTGCAGAAACAAGCATGGTCTGCTCATAAGAGAGAGTGTAAATGTCTGCAAAGCCTCCTACCCAGAATTCCCACTGACTCAGTCCGTCTGGCTGCGAGACTCATTTTTGCCTTGGTATGTTTCTGGAGTTTCTCACTGTTAGACACTCACAATAATGTGCACAAAGAAAGATACAATAAAAATGGCTATTTGTACCTTTCCTTTTGTTAGTTGTGATGCCCTGTACAAAAAAATCCACTTGCTGTTGCACTTATGAAAACCCTCTTGAAAACCAATGCATAGTTTAACAAAATCTATTGTCATCAAGCAACAAAACGAAGCTGCTTCTCTTAGTGCCTGAGAGGCTCACCTTTCCAAGGGCTTCATTCCACAGCAACAGTATGCTTCAGGGAGTGCCACACATAATGTGTAATAATAGCAGAAAAAGAACTTTATAATAACATGCTAATGCCCCCGTCTTCTTTTTCCATCTAGTTCAGTCCATCTAAGAGCAGTAGTGAGGAGCTCTACACTTTGGAGGAGCATGAATCACGTAAGTCTCTCCTCCAAGACTGTGTGAGTATGCTTTGCCTGAGTCAGTGCAGTAAAATAAAATGGTTTCTCTCCCACCATATTTAGGCTCTCTTGAGACATGTTGGGAACATAAAGAGTGTATTTTTGTGTCTGTCAGTGTCCAAGCTAAAGCTCTTTTCAGACATTATCAGAAGCTCACAGGGACAGACAGGTGATTTTATTTTTTTAAATGATTTTTTACAGACCTGAGTTCCATGTCTGAGCAGAAGAAACAAGGTCTGTCTCAGCTGGCATCCATGTTAGAGCTATACCTACACCAGGAAGTACCTGACCTGGCACAGGAAATGGCATCAGCACTGCCACCTTCCTGCCGAGAACCCCTCAGCCTTATTGCAAAGGTGGGCAAAATTTATTTTAACACAATGTGTGGACCCATAAACATCCAACGCACTCATGCACACATATAGACAAGCACAAACATGCCAACCAGAGCACAAAAAGACAGACAAACACAAGCAACTGTTTATTGCTTTTAGTATCCCCTGCTGTGCTTGGATGGACCCCAACATATGTCTAAGATCTTCCCAGCATCTGTGATTAGGTCCCTCTGTGTGTGCGTGTGTATGTGTGTGTGTATTCCCAGAACAACCTCAGGTCTTATTCTCTTAAAACACACCAGCTGCCTTCACTAGAATTTAAACCGCAAATCGTCATGTGTGCAAGGATGTGTTTCTCCGGATTTTGCTCTACCTCTGTTATCTGTTAGCTTGTGTGACTCCGCTTTGAGATTTCATGGCTCCGAGGTGTTGCAGTTCTAACAAGAGTGTGTGTGTGTGTGTCTGTGTGCATGTTGTGTTTGTCTCATTGCAATTATTGTATGAGTATTAATAGAAAGCAGCCAGGCGAATTAGCTAAGAGTGTTTTCATGAAACAAACATGAAAGTTGCAAATGAGAAATACTTACCCATAAACTACATGTCAGAGTTTAGTTTTGGTGGTTATACAAAACAAAACATACAAAATGCTGAGTTGTGTTGTCAGCCTCACTAATGGCAGGGCTCTAGGGATGGCCATGTCTATCAATTGGTCGGTCCACCACTTTGATTTGTCCATAGACTTTTCCTCTAGCACCAGCAGGAGGTTGACATTTTTTGTTATGAATGAAATATCTTGACCACTATTTGATGGATTGCCATGAAATTCTGCACAGACTTTCATGTTCCAACAGGATAAAGTGTAATAATATCTTTGGTGATCCAACTACCATCATCATCAAGTCAAAATTTCCCTTTCTCTAATACTTTGGTTTATGATCAAACACCTGCAAAAAGCGACATTCCCGCTTAACATTATGTGCATATCATCAGCATGTTAACACTGTCATCATAAGTGTTAGCTTGACAACCACTGCCATACCAACCACCATCATTTTTACATTTACTTCACCTCGACTGCTTTGGAACTTACAATTTGGTTTACAATGAGTATTACAGCCTCACAGAGCTGCTGCTGTGGCTGTAGACTCTTAGTCCTGTTGTTCCCTTTATTTTATGTGACAACAGAATCTCTGCAGTGCATATGCTGTAGAATTTAATTTCACAAACACACACACACATAATTTTGTGTGTGGATTTGTTTCCATGTTTTTGCATAATTTATTAAGAAGTATGGAAGTGGAGTGAGAAAGTGAGAGAGAGACAGAGAGAGAGAGAGAGAGTGTGATATCTTTGATGAGATATGGATATGTGTGTTTTGTGTGTGTGCGCGTGGGATTGGATTGTGTAGTTGGGAAAACTGGAAAGCTGCTGATTAAATGCGGTTCAAGTTTCCGGAGGGAATTCTGCTCCAATCTGGGGGAGATAAAGAGCGAACAACACTGAGTGGATTAAAGAGAAGAAGAAAAGGACAGAGAGTGTGAGAGAGAAAAACGAGAGCATGAAATGTAAACAGGAATTGGAGGACTAGGTTTGCAACTTTATGAAAGACAGTTGCTGAAAATAAATTTGTCAGTTAACATCAGTTGTTACTGGGTGATACCTTTCAAAAACAAGAGCCAAGTGAATGAGACAGCTGGGAGCTGAACCATACGTGAGGAACAAAAGGACAATTAAGAACACGGGATGGGTGTACTTTAACTTAAATATGTGAAAGTAAACCAGTTGATCTGTATGCATTTCTAATGTTTGTCTTTTAGTATATATATGCGTGCTTACTTGCGTGCATGTGTGTTTGTGTGTAGCCTTGAGCACAGTCATTCCTGAGTGAAGACAATCACACACTGATATTTAACTTATTATGGTCAGTAGGGCAAATCCCTCCTACCCCCACTCAGACTTTGATGTTTTATCTCGCTGAGGCTATACACCATATAATCCTATTACTGAAGCTCCCAAGCTTCTGCTGGTAGAGTAACTTCAGTAATATACTTCTGTTAAACTTGTAGTGTGTATGTGTTTGTGTATGAAGTACTGGACAATATAGTGATTCACAGAAATCATGTTGAAGCTAACGGCACACCATAGGTTTTGTTCTCACGCTTTGTCTCTCAATCTTTCACTCTATCGCTTGTTTTTTTATTTTATTGATGTATATTGTAGATTTTGTCTGGAAACCTTCAAATCACTTTTTGTTGTGAGCATACATAGTGAAAGCAGGAGTTTGGGTGTTGAAGAGCTACATTCAGAGACTGCCTACATCAGGGAGGTTCTACAAGAGCTTATGTGCAAATCCTCAGGGATGTAACACCATGTAACTTCAGGGGCTGTGGAAAAACAACGCAGAGACCACAAGAACTGTGATTGGTCCCCTGTTTTGTTACCTCACAATCAGCGTGAACGGTCAGCATGTAATACCTGGACCTTGGGAAAGCTGTGCATCACAGTATACTATGATATATTATAGAATGCATTAAAATCACAAAATTCTATGACATCACAATATTCTATCACGTCACAACATTCCATGACATCACAGTATAGGCTACTATGACATATCATAGATTGCACTGATATCACAACATTGTATGACACTACAGTATACTATGACATAGTAAACTTTACCATCACAGTATTCTGTGACATCACAATATTCTATCACGTCACATTCTATGACATCACAGTATACTATGACATATCATAGAATGCATTGACATCACAGCAATCTATGACATCCCATTATACTATGACATATCATAGAATGCATTGGCATCACAACATTCCATGACATCACAGTATACTATTACATATCATAGAATGCACTGACATCACAACATTCCATGACATCACAGTATGCTATTGCATATCATAGAATGCATTGACATCACAACATTCCATGACTTTACAGCATACTATGACATATCATAGAATGCATTGACATCACAACATTCCATAACATCACAGTATACTATGACATATCATAGGATGCATTGACATCACAGCATTCCATAACATCACAGTATACTATGACATATCATAGAATGCATTGACATCACAACATTCCATGACTTCACAGTATACTATGACATATCATAGAATGCATTGACATCACAACATTCCATGACATCACAGTATACTATGACATATCATAGAATGCGTTGACATCACAACATTCCATAACATCACAGTATACTATGACATATCATAGAATGCGTTGACATCACAACATTCCATGACTTCACAGTATACTATGACATATCATAGGATGCATTGACATCACAACATTCCATGACATCACAGTATACTATGACATATCATAGAATACGTTGACATCACAACATTCCATAACATCACAGTATACTATGACATATCATAGAATGCGTTGACATCACAACATTCTATGACACTACAGTATACCGTGACATATCATAGTAAACTTTACCATCACAGTATTCTCCGACATCACAATATTCTATGACATATCATAGAATGCATTGACATCACAGCATCCCATGACATCACAGTATACTGTTACATATCATATAATACATTGACATCACAATATTCTATGACATCACAATATTCTATCACGTCACAACATTCTATGACATCATAGAATGCATTGACATCATAGAATGCATTGACATCACAACATTCCATGACATCACAGTATAGTGTTACATATCATAGAATGCATTGTATTAGGATATTCTTAGGATATTTCATTTTTTAAATATATTCCTTTAACATTCCTGATTCTGAATCATGGTTAAATGACTATTAATACATGAAATATTATATCTGTGATGTAGATGTCTAATCACTGTTCACTTTTCAATATTCATTTTGCCCATTGATTGATTAAGTGAGATCATTTTCAATGTCAGCTACGCTGTCCCCAAGACCTGACTGAACTGATGACATCATCAGTGAGGTAAAATAACAAAGTATGTATTAGTCTGTTGTTTTACCTCGCTGATGATGTCAAAGTTCAGATATTCTTTTAGGTTCTGTGACCTCACTGTGTTTGTGGTGTATGTATTCATCTGTGTTTACAATTTAAGCTTGTTTGTGAAGGGAGTTGTTGTCATACCTTTTTGTGAACTCCTGTTTACCTCAGTACTTTATCTAATGCATTATTCTGTAGTGCAGGCCATTAAAACGTTGTACCATGCAGGTGTATCATATCACACATGTTGTGATCTTAGTATACAGATGTGATTGATGTGTGTAATCAACTGGTTACACACACTAATGCCAACGGTACAAGAACTGTGTATCAAACAGGACAAAGAGGGGACACAGAAAACAGTGTTTACCGATATCTGATAGTGTGACACACACACACACACACATTCAAGTGGTAGTTATTACTGTGGATTCCTAGGATGAGATAATATCCACAAATTGACTTCCTGTGTGAGTGACAAAACGGGGGTCCCACTGCCTCCAACCACCAGGAAAAACCCTGTAACAAGTACACATAAATTCAGAGCTGGGACATTTACTGTGTCAATTTAAAACACATCCACTTTCTTGATTGTGCATAGACAGGATGTTAAGCTACTTTCAAACTTCTTTGAAAGTATTTGGCTTTGGAAGTTTGGTAAAATGGTATTTAGAGCAAACAACAAAAACGAACAACATGGACACAAGAGCAAGTACATGTACCTAATTTTCCCTTTGCCATTTAACACCCACTTATCCAAATCTCCAATCGCTTCACCCCTACATGACCATGGTAGAGACAGCCACAACCACAACATAAAATAAAGCAGAACAACAACGGAGAGAACTTTAACCTGTGTCACATGTGGTTTTGCAAATATCCAGAGTGGTATTCTGTAGGCTGCCAGTAGGGGGCACTGTGATTGCATGGA
Organism: Oplegnathus fasciatus; assembly: GCA_003416845.1. Classification (NCBI taxonomy): domain Eukaryota; kingdom Metazoa; phylum Chordata; class Actinopteri; order Centrarchiformes; family Oplegnathidae; genus Oplegnathus; species Oplegnathus fasciatus. The sequence continues at coordinate 654,701 of NTHP01000220.1, read as the reverse complement.
GAGGATCCTGTATTGATGGTGTAAAGGAGTGGGGAAGTCCTTCATTTCACTTTCTCTCTGTCTTTATCCTCTCAGATGTCTTCTGTGCTTCTGTAGACTTGTATTGTTTTCTGTTTCTCTCTCATATTGTTTCTCTCTCATCTGCTTTAACTGTCCATGTATCTCTCCGTCCTTTCTACTTCTGTACCTCTGTCTGTCCTCTTTCCATGTCTCTCCTCATTATTCTTCCCTACACATGCAGCCCTTTCTCTTCTTCCCTCTATCTTTCTCCTCTCTCTCCCCTTATGGTCTCTCTCTCTTTAATGGCTCAAGTACATAACAAATGAGGAGTTTATCATTGTGTACTTGGGAATGTTCAGTGTGCTTAACAAAATAACAAAATAGGTCATTACTGTGAGTGTATGTGTGTGAATGTTTGTGTGTGTCTGTGTTTTCTTGTGTGTGTGTGTGTCTGTGTTTTCTTGTGTGTGTGTGTGTGTGTGTGTGTGTGTGTGTGTGTGTGCGTGCATTTGGAACCTGGGGTTTTACAGTGGGGGAGAGTTTTGTGCTATAAAACCATTCTTTATGCTAATAGCTACTCCCTCCACAGCACATTAATAGTGTTACACAAACACATACATGCATGCACACTGACACACACAATGAAGTAATACCACAGCATCATTACTGCTCTTAATATACCCAAGAGAAGCAACAAGGGAGGGAGGGAGTGTGTACATTTGTGTGTATTATGTGCTGTATGTGTATTGCACAGTGTGTGTGTGTGTGTGTGTGTGTGTGGATGCAGCACTGTGCAGTTATGTGATGCAGATAGACTGCAGTGGGATGTGTGTGTGTGCCTGCACCAGGTTCCGGTCCGTCGTGTGTTCCTTCAGACTACGTTAGGGTTTTTTGTGTGTTTTGGTCAGACTGCAGTGGTGCAATAAGCAGTGACAGATGAGATCTGGCCGCGGCACATTTTATTGCCTCCCTCAAGCAACTTCCCCTCTCTGGACTATGTGGGTGTGTATCTCTGTGCGTATCTCTGTACGTGTGCTATGTTTTTAAGCCAGCATGTTCATGTCCAATTACATACTTACATACATTTTTACTGTACGGATGTGTATTCCTACATGCATACCTGCATGGGCGCCTGGTTATGTTTTAAAATGAGGGAGCAAACTTGGAATGATACATAATACAAAAAGAAATTGTAATTTAAAACAAATGTCCTGCATTTCTACACCACCTAATCTCTTGAATTAAGTCAAGAAACAGCCACTTGCACTAGTCTAGATCAGTTGGATTGAGGGTGCAGTATATAATTGGGTGGATCAGGGCAGGAAATGATTATTGAAAGAATGGCTATTTCATATTTGAAATTATATTTATAAGAACAGTACATAGTCTAAAATGGTAGTCGGTTGCAGGCTTGTAGGCCATCTTCAAGATCAAACAAGGGCAAACAATTTATATAAATTAAATAGCCTTACAACACACACAATATGATTTGGATAATTAAACCTGGTTAAACAATGTTAAACCTGAGGGTTGCTTTTCTTAATTCTCACAAGGCCATCTTCAAAGTCTAACATTTGTAACAAAGTACAAACAATTTGGATGAATGAAACGGCCTTACCACCACTACCTAATTCCAATCCCACCTGTTTATTTTACACAGCTTCTAGTGGTAGCTATCTCAATAGTACTATTAGCTGGTGTAGTTGTAATATTTTTACCCTCCACTACAACCCAAATGATAAAATCAACAGGGCCAGTGCAAAATATTAATTGCCACGTTACACTTAAAAGAGCCCTTAATTTGGCTCCTTCGCGAACATCCCTTCTCCACAGCCGAATCCTGTCCGATCAGAAACAGAGAAACATCGACCTGCAGAGCTGGAGACCCCCCGCAGTTCTAGACACAGCCGTTCCGGACCCACCGTTTTAGCGGTGCGTCTGTGGGGCTTTCTCCGGCTCTGCAGGTTGATGACATTGGATTGGCGAGCTAACTAACTCAGTGGGCGGTCCAAAAATGTGCAATTTTTTTAATTACGTTTTTGTCAGTTGCTGAAGATAGTAAAATGATCATTGGTATAGGCTGCTTAAATATAATCACCTGATTGTGGGGACTGTATGATGATACGTTTATTTTTAAAAAGACAAAAAGTGGGGTAGCAAAACCATAACTTTGCC
>NTHP01000220.1:642150-652514 GCA_003416845.1 Oplegnathus fasciatus | reverse complement strand
GTGTGTGTGTGTGTGTGTGTGTGTGTGTGTGTGTGTGTGTGTGTGTGGGTGTAATTTTCTACGACTCTCATTTTTTGGTTGTTATAATTTTCTGTGTGTTTGTATGTTGGTTTTTTTTCGTAATATAACTTGTGTGTATCTGTGTGTAGGTGTAATTCTCTGTGTGTACAGATGTGTGTTGTAGAGTGTAACTTCTTGTTTGTGTGTAGGAGTAATTTATTCTCATGGCTTTCCTTTATATTTATTGGCCATCTGTTGAGCAGCTAAATGGGATGCAGACACCGTCAAAGTAGCGCATCTTAACAAATGGAAAAGTTATCACTCTCCAAACTTGTTATGGGGAAAAAGTATATCTTATGCAGAAGTACAACCAACTTTTTCCTATATAAATGACCTAAGGAAGGAAGGATGATGTCAAGGAAAGAGGCAGGGAGGAAATTACAGAGTTTTTACGTCGTTGATGGATTTAAAAGAGGAAAAAATAAGAATTTAATTAAAAATATCAATGCGATAAAGGAATGTACAAAAAAATGTTGGTTAGTATGTTTTGACTTCCTATTTTAGCAGGTTCCCGTGCATGTGTGTTTGCCTGTATGCAGTGTGTGAAGTCATTACAATAATCCTTGTCTGTATGTGTTAGTATGTTCTCCCTTATCTCTCTAACATTTTCCTGGTCTGCCATTGTAGCTGGCAGTGCCATGGGCGCTACCTAATTAGCTTAGGCTTTGCGAAATCACACACACACACACACACACGTACAGCTTAGTGTAATGGCTTTAAGTCCATCATGAATGCAGTCACAGACAGTATAATAGGAAGAAAGAATAAAAACCATTTGTTTAATTTACTTAGATTGGCTGCATGTGTGTGGGCTCATGGGGAGACGCGAAGAGGAGGAGAGAGAGAGAAGGGAAGGAGAAGAGGAAAGACGGCTAGGAAATGAGAGGACTGGAGTAAAAGACGGGAAAAGAAGAGGGGAGGAAAGCAGATAGAAAAAAGGGAGAGGATGAGGAAGGAACTGAAAGAGATGGAAACAATCAAGGGGAGATGGCAGGGGGTTAAGGAGACAAGACAAGGAGACATTGATATGGACAGTGTTAAAATTAGGAGCGAGAAAAGAAGAGGGGATGGAGAGATGGTGGGAAAAAAGACAAGAAATCTGGGAAGGGTTAGCACAGGGAAATCAAGAAGAGATTGGAGGAGGAGCGAACCCAAAATTTGAATAATTTTGAATACAAATCTGGACGTTTAATTCTGCAAAGTGATTTGAGCAGCAATATGTTGCAGCAGATAGTCATGTATGTGTGTGTGTGTTGGTAGTATGTTCTAATGTGTGTTGTAGTGTTGTGTGTTGTAGTGTTGTGTGTGTGTGTGGGAGTTGGGGGTGGGGTTGGCTTAATGAACAGCTTTTGGCTCCAGCTGCGACAGCCACTATCTCTCTTGTCTCTTTTATCCTGCCTCGCGCTTTCTCTGCTCTCTCCTCTGTCGCTCCAACATTTACAGTAATTACTGTTCTTTGGTGGTTCAGACGGATGGAAGCAGGGATAGAGGCTGATAACGTACCAAAGTGTGAGTGTATTTTGTCTAATTTCCTGAATGTCCTCCAGAGGGTTGCTCCAGAAAGTGAGATTCCTAAATCAGGTTTCAAGGCTCTGAAACTGCTCAGCTTTTCCATTAAAAGTTAAACATGGCTCTTGTAGCAATAGTAGGATTATTATAGATTTACTATGACCATATAGTAGATACAGACGGTGACTTTTGACTTTGTGAATTACCTGTCCACTCTTTCAATTGTAAAGATATTTTAACATAATTATGGAGTGAGCGTGTTCGCATTAACTGCTAACAAGGTGCCCAATTAAAATAAAGAAATCCCATTAAGTCACAGCATTTTATCTGCACCGTCCACCATGTTGACTGTCCAGTGTAGAATTATACAGTATGTGGTATAATTCTGTGTTTTGGTTTGGACAGCGGCAAGGACAGTGTAATCATACATGTGGTGGCATTTTTGCTTGCACTGGTTGGTCACTCACCTGCCATATTTAGTCCACAGGGTTATCATTACTCAGCCCTGTGGGTTATCAGCTCCTGTCCTCATAATCCTTTTGTCAGTCCTCTCACGCAGGGCAAATAAAGGCTAGGGATTTAACGAAGGCTCAGGCTATCAGTGAATGAAGAGCCATATTACATGTTCCACTGCAAATACTGGTATCACAAAAAATGTACTTTTAGGGGTTAATTATTTCATTCACATTTGACACCTTGAATGTTAATGAGGTAGAAATACAAATACAAAGGCCAAAAACATTTAACATGGAACCAATATATGCGTTGTACATGTATGTATTTCGAATATACAATTTCTGTCTGTGGCTTCATTTATGCCATTTTTTATATTGCATGCTTAAATTGTAGTTCTAGTATTTCCAACAGGCGTATAGTAAATCACGATGGGGTGGAGAGATGGACCCATGAGATGTAATGAATTTATGTCCCTGCCATACACACAAACACACACACCTGTCTTGAGCCGGCTGGCCAGACTAATGCGAGATCAAACAGCATGGGACATTTTTTAATCTTTTCATAACAGTTCGACTGGCCCATTGGGAAAAGTGCAGGTACTCCAGATGGCCAGCCCGCCACTGATAGCAGCACTTATTTGTTATATTTTACAGCTTATGTTTTGGTGTTGACATACACTGTGAGGTTAAATTATTGATTCCCAGCTAATGTTGTTTTTGCATGGGCGTATTTTGGCATTTACTGTGTACTGGCACAAATATATATTTTTTGGAAAACCAGCTTTGGCCTTTAGGTTTTTATTACCTTAGCCCTTTTCTGCTCTTATACAGCTACTATGAATTTCGAGTTTGTGTTGGCTGGCACAAATGTTTTTATAATGGACAGTATAACTAGAAACCTCTGATGCCAGTGTTCCTTTATATCAAGCTGACATTGATTATTTTATCCTGTATATTTATATATTGCCTGAATGATTACCAGAATATTGCTTCAGTCTGTAGTCTGTTTGGAACCCCAAACAAGAGCCAGCAAACACAGTGTACAATGCACTGTTGAAGAAATCCCTGCAGGATACCCAGTTGTAAGTTGTCCATTGGACTATTTTGAGCTCAAGGAAAGAAGAGATTGTTTTGGCACTTTTTTCAGCCCTCTGACCGTCTGTAACTCAGTTTGTGTGGTCCTCTGTAATCACATTTCTCAGTATACATCATCATTTTGGAAAAGACTAAATGTGAGACTGAAAGTGTTTTTAAAAAGGTTAAGTCTCAAGATGTTTTTTGCACACTACAAAGTTCATTCATTATTGGTCAGCGGTCAGGTCAGTGGGATAAAAACACTCTTGACAAAGAAGTGACTCACTCACTTTATGTCAGTACAAGAGAACAGTGTGCAGGATTCTTTGGCTCCTTCCCAGTCACAAAGGTCAATTTTTAAATGAATGTACTTTAGTGTGGGCATGGCCTTAGCTTAATAGTTCCTTTCTTAGGTAAAAGTTTCTCCTCGCAGTTTTGTGAATTGGTCTTCCGAGGAAATTTTTAGCTAGTGGCATCTAGGAAGACTGGTAAGATAAATGCTTTGTTAAGACTGCATGTTTCTATGTCACATAAATTGCAGGTGCCATGTTTGTTCAGTGATATCATGGGGTCTGTCACTGATGATTTAATGATATCCTTGCTGTTCATGATAATAACAGGTGCTGCTGCTCATTTCTGGAAGAACAGCATGTTTTCTTTTTTTTTGTGGCATAAAGCAATTAAACAAATTTCCCATGAAATCTGACCCTCATGACAGAAAATGAAAAATACAGCATAGACACAGGAAGATACTTCCACTCTGTTAGTGTTGGTTTCAAATTGTTTATGTTAATTATGCCTGTCTCAAGACGAATTTGTTTTTAATACATGCTGAAATGCTAAATGTAGGACCTTAAAATCTGACAGAGTGGAGCCTGATTATATGTGTGTGTGCACATTCCAGTTAAACACACAAGAACACAGACTTTGGCATTTCGAATGTGTCTCGTGGTGTCATTTTAGATTCTGGCCTCAGTTTTACAGCTGATTTTAATTTGTTGACCAAAACTGCCTTTTGTCATTTGCGCAATATAAAGCAAAGGTGAGACCTACGCTGAGCCAGCAAGAAGCTGAAAAGCTTGTTCATGCTTTTGTTTCTAGTCGCCTTGACTACTGTGACGCTCTGTTTACAGTTCATTTGCCTGATAAGGAGGAACAAAGTTCGCCATCACTGTGATGCTAAATATGCTGTATTAAATATCAGTGTCGTCTGAAATATAATCATATAATTTATTAATCCAAATAGCAGTAATGTGATACTTTATTGAGGGAAGTTAGTTTGTTTTACAGTGAGGTCAGACCACAGGATCAGCCTTAAGTGCTGAAAAACAAAAGTAGCTGATTATAAATGTGTTTTGGTTCATGAAACAGGTCGGAAATGTGACATTTCAGAGTTAGCCTTGGTTGTCAGTCTCAGTGCCTCAATGCGCTACAGTAAAGGTGTAGAAGTTCAGGTGCTGTCACAGGCTCAAGTATGCACTCATCCACCCACCCATCCTCTCTGCCTGTTCTCCCGTCTGTCTCTGCGGGTCATTAACGAGTTACGTAAAGCTTCCATGAAGGCTGTCTTGTGAAACAAAGACACTGAAGCCTGTAAAGTATCCAGCTAAAGAATGCTTAACCATCAATCCTTTTATTTTCATCCTGAATATAAATGAGTTTCCTCGGGGTTCATTCCCTCGTTCTCCCTCTCATCTGTCTCTCATCTCCCTCTCTCTGTCTCCTCTTCTTAAGCCACAGCCAAACACTAAACTCTCAGTTCTATTCAGGGACAGTGCGACACACCTCGCCGGCTTTCAAGTTGTCTGTGTGTGTTTGCAACATTTGTGTTTTTGCCATCTTTTAAAGTGCAAATGTGCATACAAAACTTGGAAACCCCAAAAACCTATTTGCTGCAGCTCATTATGAGGAGGATTATTTTTAGAGTCAGGGACCAGCAAATAAATGTGTGTCTGTTTGTGTTTTATGTACGTTGAATTGTTGTCCCACAGTGGCTGCAGAGAAGAGAGCTCCATCGCATTTTGTAGTTGTGGTTTCTGCTCTCTCTCTTTTTTTTTTAATGGGCATTCATGCTGTGCTTCCTCTTGTTAAACACCAGCAGCTCATCAGGAACACAAATAAGACTGTGTGAGTGTGGATGCAGACACACACACACACACACACACACGCACACACACACACACGCACACACGCACTCTCCATTGTCTCATTTGCCTGCGTCCTGTAAACAGAAACAAAAATTAGACTGTTGTAAGTAGTGTTATAGTGAACTATAATTTCTGTCCAAATACTGAGTTACTGTATGATTCTCTGCAAAATGTCAACTAGCAATGACAGTTATGACTGTTAAAAGGTAATATTAATAATAATAATTAATATAAAATTGAAACCACATACACAATCAACTGAGTAATCCACTTCCTTTCTTAAAGGATTGGCTTGACATTTTGGGAAATATGCGTATTCACTTTCGAGCTGATGAGAGAGTTAAATGAGAAGATTGGTGCCACTCTCAAGTCTGTCAGCTAAATATGAAGCTACTGCCAGCTGGCTGGTTAGCTTAGCTTAGCATAAAGACTGGAAACAGGGCGAAACAGCTTGCCTGGCGCTCTGTTTAAAAGGTAACAAAATAACCAGCACCTAAATCTCACTAATTTACACATTATATCTGTTTGATTTGTACGAAAACCAAAGTGTAAAAGTGACAATTTTTGGTTTTACATGAGGCTGTGTGCCGAGAGCAATGACTTCCTGAAGTCTCTGCTGGTTGCCTGGCAACCTCATGTCATTGCACTAATGAACACATGTTCATTAGTGAGCTTTACTGGTGCTGGTAGGTAGATTTGTTTTACGTTTGAGTAAGGCCTAGTCCACACGTACTCGGGTATGTCTTAAAACGGATGTTTTTCCCCAAAATATCTTCGTCCACGCGAGAACGCAAAAACAATTCCAGACGCTCAAAAAAGCATGCCGGGCCAGTAGGTGGCAATAAAGTCTATGTCAATGATACGTCAAATACCAGAGAAGAATATCCTGAGCATGCGTAGTGAGCTTATTTTCCTTTGGCGGTAGTAACTTAAAAAGAGTGGTTGATTATTTATTTATTTATTTATTTATTTATAGTTATTTGACAACTTGTAATTAGACCTAGTAGTGCTAACCAAACGTAAATGAAGTGGTAGTTTGCCATTGTTGTTGTTTTGGGCGCATGCTCATCAGGTGCATGCGAATTGAGGTGATGATGTAATCAACACTCGATTTTACACGGTTTTACATGTCTAGTCTACACGTCAACACTGAAAATACCCGTGTACGTGTGGACTAGGATAGCAGGCTAGCAGTTTCCCCGTTTACAGTCTTTATGCTAAGCTAAGCTAACCAGCTGCTGTCCGTAACTTCATATTTAGTGTACCGACACAAGAATGTTGTCAATCTTCTCATCTAACTTGGCAGGAATGGATGTATTTTTCAAAATGTTGAATATTCATTTAATGACAATTTATAGTTTATAGTTTATATTATACAGTAGAAGGAAAATACCAGCTCTTGATGATTCTGAAAGATGGAAACATAATTAATTGGTGTGAAGAGAACAAGAGAGAGGGAGAGAAAACACGCACACACACTCAGTCAGCCTCAGTGTGGAATCTGCACACGTTTGCTGTTTTCTGTAATGTCAAACAATTTGTCATCCTTACTGCTCACTATCCTCCTCTTCTCCTCTCCTCTCTTCTCCTCTCTACTGAAAAGCTGAAGATGATGCTGAGATATTTTGTCAATATTCAAAACTAACTGTGTATCAACTACTGTTCTTGCTAATGGATCTAGCACAACTAATTTTAACATAATTATTTTTTACTGTTCAACAACTACTAGCTCTCATGAGATTTCGACAGCTCACTTGTGTCAAAGACTCGTGGGAGCTGTAGTAGTTGAATATGATCATATCATTCGTGAACTAATGAGTTAGATACCCATTTAGCTTAGAATGTTAGCAGAATACTCATATTAATAATGTCATGTTTTAGCTTTTGTGGAGGATAGATGGGTAAAAAACCATCAATGCAAAAATAATTTAAAGAATTGTCTTGAAAGTTTATTATGTGCATTTCTCATCTGTAAAGTAAACATGTTGTTATTCTCATGCAGCTTTTAGGTATTGTGTGTAAATCAAACCGCCGTATCTCTATGAATAATAACCTCTCTACAGCATGTACGTGTTTGTTTACAGTATATGATTATACAGTATTGTGAGTGCGTGTATGTTTGTGTGCCCCCACAGTAACACACAACTCACCAGATGAAGGTCGAACACATGCTCTCACACACGCACACACACTTACACGTACACCTCTCTACTTGGCTCATCTCCCATTGGCTGGTGGCAAGTGTTACCATGGAGATGAACAGTGACTGTTAACCATCACGCCTTATTTTAGGTTGTGTTAAAGTCTTTCGTAAATACAAATTAGTATTTTTTTTCTCTCTTAAATGAATAATTCATGAATTAAAAGAGCAGAAACAGTCCGTTATCCTGTAAGATATGTTGAAGAATGCCAAAGATAACACAACAGTGCATTTAACAGTCAAAACATGAAGTACATCTCTAAATCCCAGTTCAAAATTCAACCCAAGCGGGCCATTGAGATTGTCCATGACTTGACAAACTTCACTTTTTATTTTGCACTGTGTGAAAAGCAGCGTGTGTGCACTGCAGCCAAAGCTAAAGAAAGACTGCTAAAACATTGTAAACAACGCAGTGCAGCATTAGCTTCAAAACTCTATGAGAAAGAGGGTCGAATGACAGATGTAATGAATGTGATAAATTGATGTTAGAAATTTGAGGGGCTGGTAATTTCAAGGTTCCTGTATACCAAAATACAGCTGCTATCAAACACGTATTAGCACGTCAGGTTCTCCTTTACTGTCCTAACTTGCCACCACAACCCCGTAACTACAGTATGCAAATTGGATTTGCTACTTGGGTACCAAAGCTCACCCATACAAATGTGTGTCAATCAGCACTTTTTTTCTGAACAAGTGCCCACGTGTTCGTGTGTGTTTGTGTGAGATAGTGTTTTTGTATTGATCGAATTTGGCAGAGCAGGTTCAGTCGTGTCAGCAGTTTTTCTGACCCAAAGCGAACAGGACAAGGAAGAGGGAGAGACAAATAGAGGATGAGACAGATGGATGGAGAAGGAGGCTCATGGTTAGGGTTTGAACTGTTTTGTCCTCCTTCATGTTTTGGGCCACAAATGATAACCGTGATTGGTAAATAGAATTGATTACCAAAATTAACTCCTCTGGTTGCTCTGTCCACTAAAATTAGTCTACTTCTGTGATTTTTTTCCTCTGTTCTGCTTTCATTAATTTCATGTTCCACCTTGCTTAAAAGGATCATAGCGATAGAACAATCTCTGTATTTCACCTCTTAGTTAGGGAGACCAAAGGGGGATTTAGGATTTAATGAGCCCCTCCCTTGGAAACACCCCCAGGTGGAGATGAAGAGAGAGGAAAAGAGTGGGAGGGGAAGATGACAGGAGTAGGAAGGACAAACACACAAACACTCGTATCCCAGTGGGCCAGTATATCTACCGTAGTGTAATTACAATGGGGAGCTCCTTTAATTGACTCCTACTGCGAACCCCCTGAGTCTGCAGTGTGTGTGTGTGAGAGAGAGAAGAGAATCCCATATGAAATGCTTTAATAAACAACTTCAGGTTTATTGGTATGAAAATGTATTTTGTGAAGTAATTTTAATACAGCTCTTCTTTCCTTAAAGGTATTTCATGTTTTGCTCTATTTTTTGACTGTGTTTTAGCTGAATACAATTTTGTCTTGCGTGTAGGTGTGAATATGCTGCACCAGTGAGAATAGCGCAGCCTGGCTCAGTTGCTTGTTGCTTAGATGTTGTTACAATTAATACTTTCTGCATCCGCGTGGCTGCGAGGCTGCCGGGGGCCATGTGATGTCTATTTCATCTTTTGGCCATGTCCGCGAACCACCCGCACCGACAAATGTATTAATACATCCATGTATGCAGGCACCCAATGTAGTGTGAACTGAACCCTGTGTCCCTACACAGTCTGTATCCATGTTGGATTATATTCTCCCCTTAACCCTGCTGGTCTGCTTTCACCCTGTTATCTCAGTCTCAGTGGAACGTGTGCTTAAGAGGTTCCTCGTCAGAGGAAATTAAGTTGCGACAAGTTTTAGGTGCACGTGCAAATGGAGAATAATGTACCATATGGAGGGGCGGAGCCATGTGTGTACAAATGCAGGGAGAGTGACCATCTGTATGGACCGCAAAGATGTAAAAAACAAGTGCCCCAGTATCTTCCTTGGTAAATGAAATGACAAAATAATGACAGATCTTTATAATGTTATGACAATGAACAACACTTTTCACTTATTTTCTTATAATGAGAACATTTCTATCGTGTGCACAGTGTGCACTGATGCACCAGTCCTCACTTTGTGATTAAAGGAGGTGATAGGTTGATGAGGTGTGTATGGGTGTGTATGGGTGTGTGTGTGGGTGTGTGTGTGTGTATCAGTTGTATTGAATCGCTTGTTGTGAGTATTCAGGTGCATTAATCAGCTGTGTAAATGTCATTAGCTTCAGGCTGCATGTAATCCACTTTTAACACACGGCACAGATGTCTCATAATGACGATCACACTGATGTTGACTGACTGGTCCGAGAGGGTGTGAGTGACATGACAGATGGAGACAAAGGTGTGTTGTATATTGTTTTTCATACTGTGTGCTCCTTTATACCGAACACACAGTCACACACACACACACACACACAGTGCAGTATTGTCCTTGTAAGTCAAGGACATCTCCTAGTTTCACAGGTGAGGGAACACAGATTATTTCTGCCAGGTATGAGAATGAAGAACAGGGCAGGGAAGAAGAGGACAAGGGAAAGAAGAAGAGGATGAGGTGAAAAGAGAGAGTAGGGAGAGGAGAAGGAAGGAGAAAATAACAGGCACCATTAAACGAGGAATCCCCTGTAAATGATACCCTATGGGCCAATCACTAACAAATATGCCACCTTGTTGACCTGAAATTGCAGCATCCTACTTTCAGCTGTGACAGATGGGCAAACAACCAGATTAACCCTGGTTTGGGTCAATCAAGGTAATTTTGAAAATGTTAGAGTGCAGCGGTGAGATGCATCAATCCTCCAAATTCTGTCAAATCAAAGATTTTGCAGACAGAAAAACAGATAATCTTCTTTGCCTTGTTCCTGATTGA
>NTHP01000220.1:597010-637081 GCA_003416845.1 Oplegnathus fasciatus | reverse complement strand
CTCGTGGTTTTGACTTTGTGGACAATTAAGGACAATTCATCAAGACTGTTTATATGTAAAACATGAACTTTAAGCTGTTGTGCAACTTAAAGGAATAGTTCACCCAATAATAAGTTCAAGTTCAAGTTTATTTGTCACAATTATACAGGGTATAATCATAGTCAAACGTGTGACCGTTAGCTCCTTTAATTATGCAATAACAATGTGTGAAAGTGTAAAATGTGTAAAAATTGTAAAAGTGTAAAATAGAATAAGAATAAAGAATAGAAATAAGTAATGAATAATAATGTTACCTATGGTAAGTGACTTTGAATAATAAATAAGTAAAAATAGTCTTAGGGCGATTCTTAGGCAGTGTCCTCATTCAGGATCCTAGTTGCCTGGGGGTAGAAGCTCTTCCTGGGCCTCTCAGTGCTGGCCTGGTGTACCCGGTATCTTCTTCTCGACCACAGCAGGGAGAAAACGAACACCAGGCAGTCGCTGTTCATGATGGCCGTGGCGATGCCCTTGTGGATGGAGCGCGGCGCGGCGTACTCGGTCTGCTAGCGAGTCCCGACAAGCTGCACGATGGCCCGGCAGCTTGATGTCCATGGTTAGGAACACAATGGCCCTTATTTACAAAACGAACGTATGACGTATTTCCACGCAAAGCTCGACATTTATCAATATGGATGTGAACGGAGTGAGCGTGGACTTGCGGTGCAGCATAGTAAATCTGGCTGAGTCGGAGGATTGTTAAGACCATTCTGACTGGTGTCTAAGCATATCCAGACACGTATTCATCATTTAAAAAATATGTAGCCTGTGGCAAAATAAATACTTTGTAAAGCATTGACTATATGTCATATATCCCATATCCTATTTATATAACATAAATAAGTATTTTCAAATTGTTTGCAATTTACAGGGTTAAAAGTTTTTGATATAAGATTAAATTATACACTGTACATATCACGGATGTATAAATTAAATATTCAAGTCTCAGCTGGAGTTCGATTGACCACAGCAGCAGTGATTTCATTCCATACAGCATTCCTCCGACTTCCTTTGATGCCACTTTTCAGGCTGCCAAATAAAACTAGTTGGTTTATTTGAACTTGTGACGTTAGCATTTCTATCTCCAGGTTGGAGAAGTTCCTCTTCTTGGCCGGATTACGTTTCTCTTTGTCGTAAACTCTAGGGGTGAGGTGTCTAAACAGAGAATATTTAGGGGGGTGATATTGAAATAACGATTGTTTTCAGCCGCCACATTTATCAACGCCCGATCATTCTTACACTGGGATTGGCGAAATACGAACGTTTCATGAATCACATGTGAACCCTGTCGTAAGATGATTTCTGCACTCGGATCTGCGCTGGTTTCTACGTCTCTGGTTGAATGGCGCTGTCCGGTATTCCAGGATTTTGCCAAGTTTCTGTGAAACAAAGGACGATACAGTTCCTGATATCCAATTGGAAACTGGTGCGGCCACAGATGTCATCCAGTTTATTATCCAACGAATGCACATTAGCTAGCAGGATACTTGGCAGAGAAGATCCATGTGGCCAGGACCACAGCTGGTGTTAAATCGCTCTACGTTTACCTCAGTGTTTCCTCCCATGTTGAGGATGCAGAGATGGAAGCAGAGATGGTGTTGCTTGTCTGTGTGGTCGGGGTCATAGCTGGTTTTTGTCCCCTCCACCTTTTCCTCGATGTTTACTCCGATGTTTACATTTGAAAACCTCGACCGGCCAGGCAGTAGAGTCGGCTGTGAGTTGACCATTTCCCAAACCTGATGAGTGACCCGTAGTCATACTGTATGTTATCACTGTCCAAAATTATTCACAAAAAGTACAATAATATAGTAATATTTGTAAATATAAACGTAAAGAGCATAAATTTGCATAAATTTAGCAGAGCTAACGGAGAGGTGACTGGAGAGGTCCGCGCCTTCTAGAATTAACAATAATTATTATTATTATAACAATATTATAATAATGTTATCATCATCTACTCGTCTCGTCAGCAACACCTCTTATGTTTGTATTTTAGTATCACTCGCAGCAGGTTGTTATGGGGGTCAGCTTTCATAATTTAGGTTGACAGGAACATACTCTTTATTAGAGCTGCAACAATCAGTTGATTGACAGAAAATTTATTGGCAAATATTTTGGTAATTGAATAATTGTTTAAGTAATTTCTAAAGCAAAAATGTCAACATTTCAAAGGTCCAGTTACTCAAATGACAATTTGTGGGGGCTTTCTTTGTCTCTTAACTGAAATATCTTTGGGGTTTTGGACTGAGGGGGTGTGCATTTTTCACTATTTTCCGACATTTTGTAGACCAAATGATTAATTGAGAAAATAATCGATATATTAATTGGTAATGAAAATAGCCCTACTCTTTATATTTTCAAAAGGGACAAAATTACCATTTTTCAAATGACTTGTGCAACACAAACAGAAACAGTTGGCCTGTCAAAAAAAAAAAAGCCTTTGCCTTATTACCTCCAGAAATTTCAGTTCTTGGTCCACACTGCACACGTCACAAGTAGAACAGCAGACGCTGCCTTCAAGCATTCAAAAATGTTGTAATTATGGGGTGAATGTGCTTCAACAATTCAATAAACTGACAATACCTCTTGGCCTAATTTCTTCCCAAAGTTGTGCCCTTCTTGCTTTGTTTGCCTCGCTACACTGACCTTGTATTTGTTCACACCACATTTAATTATATAATTAAATATAATTAATTTTCTTTGTGTTGTGTTGTCTTAATTAGAGGAAACACAAGCTTTGACATTTGCAGTTTGTCTGTATTAGTTTAACATCATTCGATGACTCACATTATAAATGTTGTCTCAATGAGCTTCATTAGTGTTTCAGCTGATAGCTTTAAATTCATGAAGCCCGCTCTGCTTGTTGTTCTGGGGGCTTTTTAACCCACCAGGAATCTGTCAAAGTGCTGTACTCCAGTCAGTGACTACCGTTATATCAGTGTCTCCTCGTCTCCTCAGTCTGTTGTCTGTCTTGCTCCTTATGTGTGTGTGTGTGTGTGTGTGTGTGTGTGTTTGTGTGTGTTTGTGTGTGTTTGTGTGTGTGTACATGCATGTGCACTGTAGGAGATGGATGAGGGTAATTTCCAGTGGCCCAGGCACTACTTTATCACTATAGTGGGCGCACACTTGCACACACACATACTGCATATACATACACACATAGCCCAAGGCTCTACTTTATCACTATAAGAAACAAACACAGGGTTTTAAATCAGAAGCAGATTACATTACACCTCTATACATGTCACACTCGAGCATGAAAACATGTACACACAGACACACACACACACACGAAGAAATACGCAGTCTGGTATCCATATGCACAAGCACACACTGACATTTGCACTCTCACATGTGAAAGGTGCATGGACGCTTATGGATGGCAGCCACAAGGGCAAACATACTGTCTACACAAGGGTACAAGGTCACAGAGAAGAAAAGTGTATGTGTACACACAAACACACAGATGCACACACTCCAACAGGCAGTGAAGTGGGTGAAAAGAGATTCAGTAGATGTTTAGATTTTACTTGATCTCTTACATCGGCCTCATTGTCACATTTGTGAAATTTAAGTCAAAATTTATAAAAAATATAACTATATAAGCAGGATTGTACCGGTTGTGTATTCATGGTGAAATAATGTTTTTGATTCATCTTGAGATTCATTTGTCCTTTCTTTAGGACAAGCCTATTCATATTCACACTATTCACTATTATGCTAATTCCCTGATTGCATGTCTCTATGCTAATGACACCAGTTAAATTAGGAGTCTCTGTTCTGTGAAGGACACACAGATGGGTGTGTGTGTGTGAGTGTAGAGAGAGAGAGAGAGAGAGCATGTAAGTATATACAAACACAAAGAGCTGGAGATGACAGGGTAACATTACCTGTTTTGGTATTCTACATAAAAGTTCTCTCTGTGTTTATTGTTTGTTATATGATTTATTTAAAAGTCACAGAATACACAATCATGGCGCACAGAAATCAGAATAAAGGTCAAGCTAATCACTTAAGTTACAATAATCAGACAACTTTCTGCTTTCATACTGAACAAATCCCCACTCATGTTGTAGAGTCTGTATCTTAATAGCCAACTGCTGGTGGTAAGATTAAAGATACTCCCTTGCTAACTAGTAAAACTATCCTTTAAACCACATTTACACATTAAGGAGGAACCTTTTACAGTATTAAATGAGCCACTGATTTCTTAGACCATTTTGCTCAACACCATATGAAGTTAAACGCTCTCAGTCCTCCCTCTATATTCTGTTTTTAGTATGATATATCAGATTGCCAAATTACCTCTTTGCTTTGGCTTCTGTGGTAAACTTAGATCTGTGAATCATGGCAGGTTTTCATGTAATACCACAGTAGAAAACTGGCAGACAGACCATAGCTTAGTGTTTGGCAGTTGTCTTCACCTCTGTGTTGTGTTCACTGCAGGCTGTGGATGGAGCACATTAACCAATCTGGTGCAGGTTTGTTCTTTTCATTTTTGGTTGGCACAGAAGACGTTGCTGCTTTGACGGCATATTTATTCAGCATAAGATTAGTTTGAATGAGATATTTCCAGATAAAACACAAGGATTGTAAAGACCTACTGCATCAAACAAATACTAAGGCACATGTTTAACACAGGTAATGCATGAAAGGCCAAAATATTTATTTATTCAGTCATAGGTGAAGCAGATAACAACATCTGCAGAGGGGAAATAGAACTGAAGAGACGGGTAGAAGGAGAAAAATGTTTAGATGTTGTCGATTACCAGAAACATGCCTACGCTCAGAAAACTGCAAATCCCATAATGCTTTACACTTACACTGGGAAGTCATCATGATAACACAGATGAAACAACATAAACGCATTCACCCAATGCTTGAGTGGCATGCACATGCTTGTATGCGCACACACACACTCTCTGTCTCTGTCTTAAACACAGCTGTAATGGGTCTGGTGTCATTATTAGGATGACTATTGATTAAACATTATTTCTGCCATAAAAACACCATTATCATTGCAACCTGGTCCGCTCAAAACATGCAGGAGCACACATGTGGCGTATAAAACCACGAGCTTTTGTTGATGTGATTGATATGTGTAAGCATGTAGACATGCCTGAACACATAAACACACACAGAAGACACACACTAAGGTATACACACAGATAATTGGATGAAGCATTTGACCTATAACCTGGCGGCCATCCTGGAGTGGGAGATAATAGTAGTTTTACAACCTCAGGGATTATATGTGTGTGTGTGAGAGAGAGAGAGAGAGCACATAAACCCACTGAAAGAGGTTAATGTGTATGTAAAAACATTCATCAGGGTGTGTGCCTAATGATGTTGGGGTATCTAGAGAGAGAACAGTACTAATGGACATAAGTCATAATTCTCCCAACAGGAACTGTTTGGCTAAAAGATTCTTGAAATTTATAAGGTGGTTAAAATAGGTACTCACATATTTGTATTAATTAAGACATTTTTCCCGTTTCTTTAACAGCATTACAATCTAAATATGTTAAATAAATAAATACTTTTTTTTCTACCTCATCAGTACGGTCAGTCTGCACATCAAGCCCTTAAGCAATCAATTAATAAACAAGCAATCAAACTACAGCTTTAAAAGTTACCACAGAGTCAACTCAACACCTCTCTGACACAATATCAAGAAAAACATCATACATCATAGGCCTCACAAAGTTTGTTTATTATGTTTGTATTAGAATGCCTTGCAAAAATACAGCCATTGGGTTTTATTTTGCTCTCCCCATTTACATTCATATTCAAAGCCTTAAGGTTAATGTTTCATGTTTGATTCACCATTTAGGCCTATGATATCACGTTTGTTCTTTTTGTCTTGAAGGCAGAAAAAGCTTCTCCATCAGAACTGAAGCTAAAGGCAAAGAGAATCAGGAAAGCAAACAAATAACATGATGGAAAGAAAAGGGAGAAAGAGGATGCATTCATCTGGCATAAACTCCACACTGCTTGGTAGTAAAAATGTATGTTGTATCTGGTATCCCAGATGTCTTTTTTTTAATTATAAATGATTAATATATCAATCTGCGTGGTAGAGCATCATAAAACACAATCCAGTATAATGTAGTTGCCATGGAGATGCTCTTTGTACATCTGCCCTGCCTGACAATGTAAATAAGGTCTGCTCAGAACAAAGCCAAAGCATTAAAGTGATCCATGTTGTTATTTTCACACGTTAAAATCAAGCATGAGCTCCATGGTATTTTACTGATACCAATAAACTACAGGCTTCAACAATGGCCTTCAGCAAACACTGTTAAGTTGTACCAAACCATGGACACATGTGCCAGTGTACCATGTCATGATAAAATGCCCGAAGTTACAAATGCCCAGAAGTTTAAAATTAATTGGGATGCGATCAGCAGTTGCTCTAGCGCCCCGCGACCCTGAATAGGATAAGCTGTACTGAAAATGGATAAGAGGTGTGCTGGATGTTACTTGGCAACAACCAGAGCGCTAACATGTTTGCCCCCGAAAATGTGGCCAAACTCACTATTTGTATGCCTTGGGGCTTTCTCTGTAATGCATACAGCCGATGGCCCGATCCCAAAACACTGCTGACATCTCTCTCATGAATGCCAGAGTCTCCTGGGGGCAACACATGTCAATCAAACATCCCACAGTAACAGCACTGATATACTCTTCATGTACCAGCTTCAACAGAGGGAAAACTAACGAGGGACAAGATGTGACATAAATAAAACATTAAATCAGTTTTAGAGAATCCAAAATATGAACCTCATCCATTTAAAGGACCAGTGTGTAGGATTTAGGGGGATCTAATGGCTGAAATAGAATACAATATTCATAATTATGTTTTCATTAGTGAATAATCACCTGAAACTGAGAATCGTTTTCATAAGCTTAGAGTGAGCCCTTCATATCTACATAGGGAGCAGGTCCTCTTCCACGGAGCCCACCATGTTGCACCGCCACGTTTCTATGTAGATCAGAATGGACAAACCAAACACTGGCTCTAGAGAGGGCCTTATACATTTTTTCACGCACCTGAAGGCCACCGTAGGTTCTCCAACACGCTTGGAAAGAGAAGGGTGAGCCGAAGGGTATTCAGTTGGTTGCAATCTGCAACCTCACTGCTAGATGCCACTAAATCCTACACACAGGTCCTTTAAAGGTAGTTTCATCATCATTTAACATGATCACCAGGACTGTGTTCAAAATTGCCACCATGGCTTTTTGGTCTCCAAGGATACAAACTTCACCCATGAAGTTGGAAAAAGCGAAATCCTGATGGAAATAGAGCTTTTGTTCTATGTGGATGTTTTTTATAAAGAAAGAGAGCTCAAGATGTTGAGAGAAAATGAACTCTGGATCTGTTTATATTCTGTATTGTGTCTTGTGTTTTGATAAGATAATCTGTGAGTACAGTCTAACTGCATTGCCACATTCTTCAAGTCTGTTGGTCTTTTCAAGGGAAATTGAATGGTGTAACAAAGAAAATGTCCAGTGGAGGGCCAAGTGTGTTTTAGTATTTTCATGCCAGCCAAACACTAAAACAGCCAGCTTCATTAGTGAGGCTGTCTTGTCAGTGGTGTGTCCATTTCAGCTGCAGTAGTACTGCATCTGGCTGGACTGCAACCTTGCAGACAGTTGGAATATTTACCAGTATATGGATTTGGTTCCAGTGTTTGTCGCCAGTATCAAATGTGGTGTGTATCCTACACTACTATTTCTGGCTGCAGTCTCTGTCACTGTGCTGAAGCAGTTGTTTTCTAATCCTTTGACAGTATCAGAGGAAGTGATCTCTGCAGTCAAAGTGGGTTGTCTCACAATATTAAGTCTTCCAAAATCAGCGTTCAAGCTGAGAATGAAGGTTTTTTCATTATGCAAATTGTGTACAGGAGTTCAGAAGCTCTTCCTGTGTGTGTCCTTTATCGTCTAATCATGTGGCCATCAAAATTTAACCCTACGCTTCACCTCCTGTCTTACCTACACACACACACAGTCGTATTTATCATAAACACCTGTAGGATGCATTTTCCAAATACCTGTACTGTAGCTATACTTCAACTCATGAATACAGACAGAGACATACAGTATGTGTAAGATTTTTAGACACTACTACTTACGCATAATTTTGTACATTATATGTGCTCAGAGACACACTCACACACACAAGTAAAGTGTTGCGGTTTGTTATTGGACAATTGTCATGATTGACAAAGTAAACACCTTTCTCAGTCTCTCTGCTGATTTGTGTGTTTTAGAAAAGTGACTCCACATTAATCACTGCTCTGCATTTTTCAGAACTCCACACTCACGATCAGCGTCTCTTTATGTCAAACATAAAGGAGGAAATAAGATAAGAATATGTTTGTATTTCATCAGCCACAGTCTAATCCAGCACAACACTCAAATGCTGGGACTGATGGGTAACATTTATATATGTTTAGTAGCTTGTGATTGCCTTTGCGTTCAATCAGCGTGGAGGATGAAAAGGATGTTTTAGTTGCGAGACAAAAGTCATGGGTGCAGCAAGTGCGCAGAGGAAAACCCATTCAGAGCTGACTGACTGCTGCCTTCAGAGAGGAAGGAGGAATAGCTATTCCCCCATGAAACACCCTTTGATTCAGACTACGGCAGAGCAGTCAAGCAGTAAAAACCGATTTCCTGCAAAGAATACTGCTCTGAAAACAATAACCTGCTCTTTTTATCTTTACCCACCCCTATTCTTCTGATTTAACCTGCCCACAGACCGTCTGCTCGGCTAAACTTTGCTCTTTTCTTTTTGTGGTTTCTTAATTTCTTGCTTACTTGTTTTACGTAACTGTCTTGCTTGCTTTCTTGCTTGCTTCATTTCTTTCTTTCTTTTCTTGCTGTTATGCATAAAAATAGTAGTGAGAGAAACGGAGTAAGCAAGAGATGGAGTGGAAAGAAACAGAAACTAGATCGACCTCTCAGGTCACGTCTGTATGTAAGCAGCAGTAATACTGGATGTGCTGCAGCTGTAGGCCATACTATACATACACAATTATCTCTATATGTGATGAAAGTCAGCGTTGGGTGTAACCTTTACCACTCACTGATCAAAGAACTGCTTCACATGAGATTCAAAATTCGACCTTTACTGGACAAGGCAGCTTACTTTGGAATGTGTTTACAAAATGCTTCCTGATGGGGAAGAGGAGAAAGTGGGGAAAAAACGCCAAGGGACTGATTGTGGTGACATCAGGGAAGATTTAGTATTACTGTTTTGGAAGCTGATATGATTTTAACACATTTATACACACACACACACACACACCCACACACACACTGGGTTTTTTACACCAGCTGTAATGTTTTGCAGTAATATACAGTGTAGCACAGCCAGAAACATACATCCTAATGTGTGTGTGTGAGCGTTATACAGTATGTTCCATAAATCTGCCTCCATACTGTATATGCATGTTTCTGGTCTGGATGTATACAGTATGTGTGGGCGGCGTATACGGTGTGTGGGGGTGTGTTTGTGTGTGTGTTGGTGCACACATGGGTGCAGCAGCTTAGTAGCTCATCAGCTGAAAATGTGCCAACTTGACAAAAACACATGTCGACTTTCTTTTCTTATTTCTCCCAGAGATGATTGGGTATCAGCATGGAAATGAGTCATTAGAGAGCAAGAGGCAATCTCGTGTTCGATTACACACAGCCTGGGGCTAATGGTGTGAGTGTGTGTGTGTGTGAGCATGAGAAATCTGGGTTCTGTGTGCATGCACCACATAGTATTTGCTTGTCATCGTGTGTACACACACACACACACACACACGTATGCAGTGTGCTGTTTGTGTTTATGATTGAGTTCATTCACATCCTTGCTGCTCCAATGTGTGTGTGTGTGTGTCTCTGACCACACCAGTGACCCACACTACTGTTCTGACTTTGTCGTTTTTTTCAATCACAGATTCATGTAAACTCAAAGAATTGCTCAAATTCATAGATACATACTGTATATTAGTGTCTATAAACTCTCAGATATCTTGATTTAAGTTTTATAATGATCATGTGTACTTTAAATTTAATGTATTCTTTAAAATATTAAAATTTCCCTTAGTGGGAGTAATAAAGTATGTCTTCTTCTTCTTCTTCTTCTAAAAGCTGAATTTACATGTTCTTAAAATTATTCTATAAAATTATTAAGTAGTTTTCTCCACTCCACATTTTCTAACTGCATGTGCACACAATATCTATGTGTGTATGTGTGTGTGTATGTGCTGGTAGCCTTGGGTCTTGACCAAATCAGTAATTTGACCACAAGATTCAATGAAGCGATTATAACCATTGGTATAAGCAAAGGGAATGGACACCATGTTCGGCAAATGTCTCAGCTAGTCTATGAATGTATATGTAACTGTAGAAGTTTAACAGCTGTAGCCTGTGTAGCTTCTCTCTAACTTTTCAATACATTGTGTAGAGTGATCAGTACAAGCTTTAGTATGTGATAAACAAACCAAAGTAAAATCACTCCCAGATTTACCACCATACTATTTAACAGAGAGGTTTTCAAAGCGGGAGGTGGGCCTCTCCAGGGGGCCTCCAAACAGTTTCAGGGGAGGCTCAGTGAATGGAAGAGAAAAAATATTACATTAGTTATCTAAAGGTGATCACATAGAATAGCCTAAATGTGTGTGATTTGGTTAAAGAGATAGTTCTGAGATACAGCAGTCTAGGGTATTTTTACTGTTTTTCCCACTTTCCCAGAGTCAGAAACTAATAAATGCCTCAGAACAGACCTTTTTTTATGTATTTGGTAAAGTCTGAAGTTTTGTCAAACAGCAATATTAGGCTATCTTGGCTCAGTTGTTGAGTGTCTGTGGAATCAAATAACATAATCATAATCCCATAGGCATCCAGGAATTGAGCGAAACTAATCAAGTAAACTAAAGGGGGATGAGGGGGCACCTAATTTAACAGATTTAACCATTTCAGTATTCCAAGCTGCCAAAGTTTTATCACTTAAAAGACAGTGTTCGTCACACAATATCACTCTGCAGTGTATGTAACATGTTAACATGGAGCACAGTAGTGAACGGTCTACCACAGACACAGATTTTGGCATCTGTGTTCACGTCACTGGTTGGGTTGGTTGACCATCATGATAATTTCCCAAAATCTCAGTGTATTCCCTGAAAGATTAAGATCTTAAACCTCTCTGTTTCTGGGTCACACTTGTCAAAAGTAGCTGCTTACGGCTGCTTTTCCTTCTGTGGCCTTCCACTCAGTATTCTGCTCAATGTTTTCCCAGGGTGCACCTCTCTAATTCAGCCCGCCTGTTTTTGTTCACGCTCAGCAACTTCACTAACAAGTTTACTAACGAGTTTAAACACATTTCTGCTCCTCTTCCTCCTTCCCTCCCTCTCCTGTATCAAGCCTTTCCCTCCCCCTCGCCACTCCTCTGTCTTTTGCCCTGTCCCACCTCCCTCCATCCCTTCTACCTTCCTGCTGCTTCTTAACTCTCTCTTTCCACCTGTCTCTTCTCCTCTTATCTCTTCCTCTCCTCTCTTCCCTTTCCCTCCCTCTGTACTTCGCTCATCCCATCTTTCTCTCACACTCGCTCTCCTATTCCCTCCTGAGGTGGTTCTGCTGTTTTACGCTCGTTTAAACAGAGACGGACTCTTGGGGTGTGTGTGCTTATTTTGCATGGAACCTTTTACGTCATTGTTTTTGTAACCAAATAGACCATAAAAACATACACATAATATACATATTCACATTTCAGTATTGCCAGGATTCCCCCTCCTCTCATTTCCTTTGTTTTGAAGAGTAGTAGGATTTTAACGGTGATTTCTGTTTGACATTTGCCAAACTTGAAGGTCACTTAATTTCAAGAGCAATAACTTGACAGATAGATCCAGATCTGTGGGTGAAAAGGGCCAGGACTGGGTTGGATGGAGGCTCCAAAGACCAGTGTGGAAAGTGCATGCAGAAAAGACCTAAGAAATAAAGCTTAAATAAAAGTGTTGTTGATCGGAGTTCGGCAAAGATAAGATTTTTTATTATATTATATGCCTTTATCACTGAGTGAACAGAAGAGAGATGACAGGAAATAAAGGGATAAAAAGATCAAGAAAAGACCAACAAAGGTCCCCAGCCTTACTCGAATGAGGGACCTTGTGGTTCATTGTCAGCACCTTAACCACGATGCCACAAGGGCACCTCAGAAATCTTGTTTTTAGGTGTATAAGCAACCAATTGTGATGATAGCAGTCAGGAAAAAACAAAGCCTGCCAGTTAAATATTGAAGCTGCCAATTCTGTGGTACCAGAAATGCACAACTTGGATGATATTAAAAAGAAATACGCTGACTTAAACTTACAGTTCTAAACGCCTATAACTGAATGAGCGCATGTGGCTGCAGGTGTAGTTGAGAGCACTTTGGACCATAAAAACGTAAACTGCACTGTCAGCTGTGGAGGACACAGTTTTAGTTTAGTTCGAGCATATCCCTCAGATGGTACTGTGGCTTAAGCGCAGACCTCAGGCTACAAAATAATGTGTTGTGGATTTTTACTGTAGCTCTTGACAAGAGCTTTCTGCCTGCAGTGTCCAAACACGTCCAGCAGCCTTTCAGCACACACATGGTGGGCTCTGTGGCAGCTGGTGCACACAGGACAGTTAGCTGACTGCTCCTGAGGGGTCATCTCATCAGGACATAACCTCTGTCACCCAGAGATAAACCAGTCTGCACTGCAGTGAGGCACTGTTTTTTTTTTCAAACCTCCATTCAGTTAATGGAGAAGGTAACTTAACAATGAACCCAGTGTGTCCAGTGGCAGCTGCTTGAGAGACACATCCAACCACATCGCTGTTCTGAAGCACCAGCAGGTCGTGGCTCC
This sequence comes from Oplegnathus fasciatus, assembly GCA_003416845.1. Classification (NCBI taxonomy): domain Eukaryota; kingdom Metazoa; phylum Chordata; class Actinopteri; order Centrarchiformes; family Oplegnathidae; genus Oplegnathus; species Oplegnathus fasciatus. The sequence goes on along the minus strand of NTHP01000220.1, from coordinate 624,164 downwards.
CTGCTGACCACATTTACGGAGATTTAGATTCACATTACAGATACATTAAATCTTTATGTGTTCGTGTATGCACCTTAATTACAGAGTGTTTTAATATGCATGTGTTAATGATTTTTTTCAGCCATTTGGAGGCAGCAGACTCAATCGTCCCCTTTTAAATTGATATGGCAAACTTCCTAGCAAACATTCATCTATTTACACATCTAGTAAATATGTAGCAACACTAGGATTCATTTGGAGTCATGTTTCTGGCCATTTGATGAATTCCCATATTCACTGTCCTTTTAGCTCTGTTTTGGTCTCCACCAACTTCTGAGGGAAATATTTGGCTCTTTAGCTGCTAAATGCTGCACTATGTTCGCTAGCTTTGTCTCTCTGTCCTTTGGTGCGGGACAGGTTGTGTAAAGTGGGGTTTTAGACCTGAAAATGGCTGCCTGCTGCAGTTGAAAACAACAATGATGAAAGGAGTGAGAGTGAACAATTAAAGCAAAGTTGCAGGCCAGAAAACCTAAACAATGTGCTGAAAGATGCTAAAATGCTCTGTGGAGCTGAGGGGAACTGCAGAGTCGTGATTTTTCTCTGCGGCTCCTTTCACATACAAGTACAAGTAATCATGTGATCCATTGTTTATAGTTATATAGATGAAATGTGATCATGTGTGCATTTTGGAAATATGGCCCAATCAGAGTGACAGTAACGTAACAAAAATGGTAGTTAGGACTTGAGGAGAGATATTGATAATATTTAAAGCTAAAAAAGTGTGTTTTGGTGTGTGTACGTGCATCCAACAGTGTGCATGTGTGAGTAGATGATGTTTAGCCTCGTTTTTTTCTTCATATTTCCTCAGTAGTTCTGTCTGTGTTTGTCTGCCTGTCTATTGAGAGATGAAAGAACCATGATTAGGTTATAAATACTTTATCAAAGCATTAATAGTGCACACACACACACACACACACACATACACACACAAACACATACACACATATGCGGCCTTTGATTGTGTCTGATGGCCTTTGTAGTATTTCCCAGATTGACAGTAATTGAACCGATTCCAGCAACATTAAAGACATAAACCATCCAGTCACAAGTTTTTTGAACTGACATGACAGGACAAAGCAAACCAATCCAATGCCTCCGATACAAGATGACAGGACCTCCCGCTCCCCACCGTCCCAAAGCCCCATCCATCCACTTAGAGATGTGCCACCCGTATATGTTTCCAAAATGTCACTGAAATCATTTTGATCTGTTCCTCCCTCTTGAATACTTAATGTGAGCACAGTGCAGTCCTGTGCAGCCGACTGGAGTTCACTGTGAGCACACAGGTTAGTGTATCCATCTCAGTGTTTTCCTACTCTTGTCTTGTAGCGGTGATGGATGGACAATCTTCGGTTTTGATTTAATCACATTCATCCTCATTTCGTCTCAGCAGTAAATCTAGCGCAGGTTGCATTTCTAAGATGCTTCCCATATCCATATTTTCATTGTGAGTGACAGTTCTGTTTATGAACCTGTCGAGTCTGTAGAACTTCAACAGCCGGTGTTCGGATGATAGAGAAGAGTAGTGGACACACTAGCAGTGCACATTGCAGTTTAGTTGATAAGTTTTGTATGTCCACCAATATTTGTTTTTTTCCGAGGATAGTTTCTTCCAACAAGTCCTCTAAATTAAATGACAAAGTTTGTCCATGCCCTCTAGAACGACACATAGAAGCATTTTCTGATCTGACACCTCTATCAGCAGGACAGCATCGTTTGTCTGTGCCTTCTAAAACTGTTTAAAATCACAGTTGATAAAATAAATCAGTTTTATGATGTGACAAAGCAATGGTTATGGTTTGGTTAGGTTTAGGGAAGACCATGGTTTGGGGTTAAAATAAAACTTTAAGTTAATAAGTTAAGATCTGATTTATGTTGACCCATCCATGAACCCAGTCCTCCCCCCATGAGGAATTTGACACTTTNTGGTTTATGGAACTGACAGATTCATTACAGAGTTGATATTATCCCTTTAGCCCCCAAAAATCTAGGAGGCATGTCTTGTGCCCAAACAAACTCAGATGGACAACAAGAGTCTCCTACAATTCTTTATTTGTTCAGTAATAGATTAGGTGGTAATTCCGTAAAGATCAGTAGGTGTGCAGTACACTTATGAATACAGTATATTAACAGACACAGGCAGTTGAAAGCAAAGACAAAGAAATAAATCAGCAGACTAACTAATTGTCACTGACTATTTAATTCTGTCATTTTTGGAAATATTTTCTCTTTTTGATAGAATTGAAGTCAATGTAGCAGTTATTTATCTCTGTATCTGTGACTCCATGTCAGCAATTTAATGTTTATTACCCTCAGTCTTATTACAGTGTTTTCAGTACCCACAGTATGAAGTCCAAAATGTATCATCAGCGTGAAAAAGTGCAGTTTTTTTGTTTTCTATTCCCCCTCAGAAGATGACATTTTGGAGACGGAGTGTTTTTGATCTTATTTTCCATTTTCCACATCACAGGCTGCTCACCACACCCTTCACTCATTCGCCTGTCTTTTTGCCTCTGTTCCTCTATCTCACATTCATCATTTCTACAAGTTTCATCCAAATCTAATCAGCAGAAATATGGTGTGTGACAGGCCGAAAAATAAATGAGCAAACAAATGAATAGATGTGGGGACTGACATTTTCTGCACCATTTTGATGAAAACCCTTCCAGACAAAATGCACGCTTTGGTATCTTTTGTACAGATACAGTAATTGTGTAATTCTCCTCAGTGGGAATGGCAGGAGCTGATATCAGGCCTGTAATCCCCTTTAAGAACCTGCTGTTAAGAATCTCCGCTTCATTATTTGCTGGAGAGCTCCTTTCTTTTCATTTTGTCGAATACAATTCATTCACTCAAGATGGATAGAAAGTAGCCCTCTAGACACTATAGCATCTCTGTCTGGCCTCCTTCCAAACTGGTCCCTCCTCAATGGCACTTCACCACAGAGTGTCACTTCCTGTGAACCCGCTCTTGCAGCTGTGGAGGGCTCTCCTTATTAATGGGAAAGTTATAAATACACAGGTAAACAGTGGAAGGCTCTTACAATCTCTCATCATAAGAATAAAGCAGCCATCACCATGGTTACTGATGGATGATATGTCTGCCCAGCTGTGGTGTTATATTATGTGCTGTTTGTCTGCAAATCCATAACATCTCCAGAGCAGTGAGCATTTCCTATAGACAACACTTTGAGCTCATTTTTACAAGATAGATAGAATAGATGAAAAGAATAGATACAGGTTGAGTAGGTTTAGGTGCAAAGTGATATTTTCCCTTTTGAAAAAAAGTTTAGCCTCACTACACATTTTTCTGGTGTATCTAAAGTAAGGCTGCAGCTAAAGATTATTTTCATGATCGATTAATGTGCCAATTATTTTCTCTATTAATCATTTAGTCTTTAAAATATCATAAAATATTGACAGAAGAATATTGAAAAATTATGATTTCCCAGAGCCCAAGGTGACATATTCAAATAGCTCAACTACTGTACTGTAACAGTCCAAAACAACAACAGTTTACTATCATAAAAGACTAGGAAAACCTGCAAATATTCACATTTTAGAAACTAGAACCAGATCATTTTTGGCATTTTTGCTAAAAATACTTATTCTACGGAGTTTTTAACTGGTTATGAAACAGTCTCAATTTAATACTGATGCCTCTATATGACCTACATAAACGAACGAGAACAACAGCGAGAAGATTGGCTATTTCTATTAGTTTCTAATAGTTATTCTTAATGCCTGCCACCGGGTCGGATTTTTCCGTGTCATCAGACGAAACAACGCTGGGGTTTGCTCTGGCTGAATTCCAGTTGTTTCAGCCACTGACTGAAGGTCCGTCTCCAGAGCTGTCGCCCGCTCTCCTCCTGGCGAAGTAGTCTCCTTGCAGCGGGGAGTGAAGCGGAGGGAACATGTAACCTGACATAAGGCAAAACACTACCGCCTTTGTCCACTGGGACCGCCAAAATCAACACAAAATGAAAAGTTCCACAGAGTTGCTTTAAATAATCAGTTATTTAGATTGTTGCAGATGAATTTTCTGTCAACTAATCGTTTTAGCTTAAATCTAAAGCCACCTTAAAAAGCAGTGTAGGGAAAAAGTAGCAAATGTTCATGTTCTAAAATAGCATTTGAAGAAGCAACAAGACCTACATGTAACTCTTGTAATTTGTGCAAGGTTTTCTGTTTTTTCTGTGTAGAAGTAGCTGAGCAAGTTTATCAATGGTTCACATTTTCTGTTGAAGAAGTTTGGAGTCCACTTCCAGCCCTCATGAACCATTCTGGGGAGAGTGGGTGGAGTGGATGGAGTCAGACTGAGCTCATGTTTGTCACAGTTTAGCTTAATTTGACGTCAATAGTCAACAAACACTGCTTCACTGTTTGTCGAGATTAAAGAGCAGTTTAAGGTGTCTGTAGACAATTTATATGTACATTTTTCATAGTGGTGACACCAGCTGCAACTGATCATGTTCTAAGTCTGCTGATGTGAGCTTCTGCGTCTGTAGAAAGATTTTGATACCGTTACTGTGTTTTACTTTCATCCAGACAGGAAGAGGCAGAGAGGAAAGAAGGTGAAGAGACAGGAAGAGACAGGAAAGGAGGTAGGGAGTCAGGGAAAGAGGAGAGGAAGCTGTGGGAGGCAGACAGAAACATACAGGAATTGATTCATAAGATCCATCTTTGTGTATCGTTTGTGTAAAGCAGGGAGGCCTGTTTATATACGTGTATTTGGGATACAAAAGGCGTCCACCAGCCGGCTCTACAGATGTGGATGTTCTGCTAGATTGATTCTCATCCCCTGAGAGAGAGTTGGTGTGTGTGTGTGTGGGTCTTTGTGTGTGTTTGTGTGTGTGTATGTGTGACAGAGAGAGATCTATGCCCAGCTGAGTGCCCTACCACTGTTTGTTTAAATCTCCTCTGCACTTCATCACCCCCCTCCCTCTTCTCAAAACCATCCTTTCTTTTCTCTTTGCACGGCCATCCCTTCATCCCCGCTGTCACTAACCAATGCTGCCTTTTCCTAATAAGGTGAAAACTATGGGGGACTCAAATACCCCATTTTCATACAGGAGACAGGATGGTGTGGGCAAAAGAGTAATAAAATATGAATGGGTCCAATGTAGTTGTCAGGAGTTTCTAGAGCTGCAACAGTTAGTCGTTAAACTTAATCGACAACTATTTTGATCATCTATTAATCGTTGAAGTCATTTTTTAAGACAAAATGCCAAATATTCTCCGGTTCCCGCTCTTTTCTCTGTCTTATAAATTAGTATTGTCGGTTTTAGACTGTTAGAAGGACAAAACAAGCAATTTTCTTTGAGTCTCCTATGTGTAATGGGTGTGTGTTTGGGAAATATGACTATACACACATCCTGCGTACAGTGTTTACAGCATTTCACATTACAGCATTTACCTCATATTCATTCATTGTCATTTTAATGTAACTAATTATCTAATTATTTTCATTATCGATTCATCTGACAGTTGTTTTCTCTCTTTGTTGTTTAGTCTGTAAAATATTAGAAAGTAATGAGACAAAGAAAAGCAACAAATCCTCACATTTGAGAAGCTGGAACTAAGGAATGGTCTGCATTTTTGTTGAAAACACTAATCGATTAATTAATGATTTGTTTCAGCTCTCATTTATTGATGACAGCAAAGGAATCAGCTTTACTCCTAGAACATTTTTGGGCCAAATTTCTCACAAAAAATAAAGAAAACGTCGGGCCTACGCTAATCTCGACCATCCATGTGTCGCTGCTGTTCATAAAAATCACATGAAAGCACTTAACTGTTATTGTATCTTGATGTATTGTAATTTGTATATAACATATTGCTGTATTATATGATGTGTCTGTCTCCCCCACTTTAATGCATGCTTTATGGCACAGACGATGGATGTCTGTGAGAGAAACCGAATAACAATGAAGTGTGTGTAAGTGTGTGTGTGAGGTGAAGAAAGTACGATTCATGTGTGTGTGTGTGTGTGTGTGTTTGTGTGTGTGTGTGTGTTTCTATGTAATCGTGTTCCTTCCTGACGGCTAAGTTGAGTAAAAACCCTCATTTCCCATGAGGCCCGACTCTAATGGTGTTTATTACAACTGCAGATTCAAATTGAATCATTTTGCTGGGTTCTGATTCTGGTGCGAATATCAGCAGGATGGGGAACGTCTGTCTGTGGCTCACTTTAAATCTTACCCTCCCTCTCTGCATGCCTCTGTCTGCATCTTTATCCAACAGTCTGAATACTAATGTTTCTAAAGTTACAATTATTTATCTACTTTCAGCATGGGGGAGAAACCACGACAACCAACACACACACAAACACACTTGTTTACCAGCACTAGCTCAGTAATTGACACATCAAAGACTGTTTTTTTTTTCCATTCTTTATTTTTTTTTTAGCTTTCACTTATTCGTTAACTTACTTTATGTTTTAGTGTGTTTATTGATGTTTTCCCTTCATCGTCTCTCTCTCTCTTTTAAACAACTTCTCCAAGCATTTTAGCATTCAACCCATCTCAGCGCCAACTCTGTTAGTTGAAAGAAACAAACCATCTCTCGCCCTCGTTTGAAATCTCTCCTCTGTCTCCTGAAAGCTCCGACTCTTTCATTAATTCGTTCCTGAAATGTGTCCTTTAAATCATGCAGACCACCCTGGTGCATTGTGGGAGGTTTATACACACAAGTGTTGAATCATATCCAATATTTAGATTTGTGATGGAGCTAAATTGAGTGTTAGTTTAGTGTTAGCCTAGTGTAGATTTAGAGGGAAAGATTAGTGACTTATTTGTGCTAGAAAGTCTTAGTAGGATGAGACTGAATATTTAATTGTGAAGATTTGTGATTTGTTTGAATTTCATAAACAAGTGTTGGGTTGCTTGTGTGTATATGAACTTAATTTAATGTCTTAACAATGTGACATCGAGGAGTCTCTCAGTTTTCAGAGGCCAAAAATAATAAAACTAAGAGTCATGCTAGCTGCTCTGTGAGGCTGTAATGAGGCACAGCATGCTTTGAGCTAAATGCTAATGTCAGTATGCTGACATGCTCATAACAATGCTAACATCCTGATATTTATCAGGAATGATGTTGTTCACCATCTTAGTTTAGCGTGTTAGCATGCTAACATTTGCTAATTAGCACTAAACAGAGTACAGCTGAGGCTGATGCCAGATTGGGCGGTTATCCGTCCACTTAGGCTACTTTTTATTTAATAGGGTGTGTAAAAATGTCTTTTGGGCGAGTTGTGATAATTGGGGCTATTGTTTGTACCATTTGGACGGTTTCCACCGATGAAAAGTATGGCTATATTCCAATTAATCAGCCTCTTCTCTCTGAAATTAACAGGGTACTAAGTTCAGTATGATGAACTTGACATGCAATGACTGAAGACCATCAAAACCAAATGTCATTTCAGTTTCTTAAAACAAGGTTCAACACATTGTTCTGTATTATTCGGTCATAGCTCTGTGATGAAAGTTTACATCTGTTCATATAAGTGAAGATGTGAAAAAATCATTTAAAGATATAATCTTGAAGATTTTCATTTAAATAAATATCTGTTAAGTCACTATCTATCGCCAAATGATGCAACACAATGGTGACTGAGCCTATGACCCACTGATGAAAGCCCTTGCATTTGCAGTATTGCAACCTGGGTGTCGGGAGGGACTTTCCCAGAAAAATTACAAGGGGCGCAGAGTTAGGCTTTTAACAAGGATTTTAATGCAACAGACTCACTCTTCAGCTCACCTGTGTGTGAAGCAGTGTACTGTACTCTGTGTCTGCTGGCGCTGGGAGTAAACGGTTATTATGGCCAAAAAAACAAAGAAAAGATCGATGAATACAGATGAGGAAACTGAAACTGAAACTTAAATGAGGTCCAAAAACAAACCTGCGATTAGCGATTATGGCCATAGGTGCCATGAAAGACAACAAAATGAACATTTTTGAGATTATAACTTTAAGCACATATTCAGCGATACATATATTTAGTCTGGACCAAAGTGGTGGGCCGACTGACCGTCATAGAGTCGCGTGACTAGTATGGTTAGAAAACAACATAAGACTGCTCATTGTTGCTACTTTTTAGACAAAGCGTCATTCTCAACATTACAGTGTAGCAGTTTGTAGAAGGCCTCTTAAAAAATTTTCTTTAATTTTCTTAACTTTTGTAAACAGCTGTTAGCTTTACAGTCTACAGTGTTGTATTTAAAATCATGCTTGGCAAAAATGTTACTGCAAATCCATTTTTCCCTCTGATTTTTTAATGGCACTATGATTTTTTTCTGTATTCAGTGATACCAAGGAGAAGTAGTCACTGCAAATTCATCTTCTCTTCTCTCCTCCACTGCTCTCCTGTCATTCACCTCTCAAACATCTGTTCAAGGTGGTAAATTACTTTCATATCAGCTCTATTCCAAAGGAATTACAGGGTGTATTTTTTGAAGTGTTATCTTCTTCCATCCGTCTCGTCTGTGGCGTTTTTAGGGAATATTGTTTTTAAACATTTACTCTCACATTTTTTTCACATTCTCATTTTTACAGGCCCTTTGGGAGACAAAAACATATCATTTTATCCATTTAGAATCACTGTGCATGATCACTGATACATATTTTGTTAACTCAGTTGATGAAAAATGTTACAGAAATGTCTTTCATTTGCAAAACCTTTTATTTTTCTTTTAAAGAAAGAATTCTGCCTGGCTCTAAAATAACCAGATGGTAATTTTACACAATCGAATCCCTCGCATCTCAAAGCAAAAACCTTGCACGTCATGTTTCAGTTGCGGTGCCAGCGGGGTTTTGCAGGTGCCAAAGATATGTAAAAATGTTCAGAATATATGATGAAAGCTATTGTTGGTTCCCTGAAGCAATTTAACAAATAATCTCTCCCTCTTGCCTTCACTCTTTTATCCTCTTTCTCTCTTTTAGGTGACATGTAATTGTTTCACCATCAGTGATGGAGAGCTGCAAGAGATTGGAGTTGGGCTGTATCCTAGGTAACACACACACACACACACACACACAAAGGGCATTGTGTGAAGCAAACACATCTTAAAAGCATCATTAATTTCAATTTAGCTCATAATCTTTGTTAGATGGTGACTCTCTCGCTCTCTGTCTCTCGCACAATAAAAATGCCACAAAATTTAAATGTAGCTCTTGAGTTACCTGCCAAATCACCGCATCCCAGCCAACCCCGCCCATCCTTTACCCGCTCACTTTCAAAGCCCTCCCCACTCCCCTCGCTCGCTATTTTCCTGACAGTTCTTTGAAGTACGAGGAAGAAGGGAGGAAAAGAATAAGTGAATTTTTGTTGTGAGGCGAAAACTTGAAAATGAATGTTGACAGAATATTATAACGCTGTTTGGGGAAGACGGAGGGAGAAGAGAGAGGCGAGGACGTGTGGAGAAATACGAGGTTCGACTCCAACTGATATGTGATTCTTGTCTGGTATGCCGGAGTGAAACACACACACACACTCACACACTCACTCACAGAGGAAGGCGGTATGCACTGTAATCCCTGTATTGAGCCCTGGGTGAATGGGGTGGGATTTGGCCTGTCGTTGCACATGTTGTTAGAGTTGCTACACAAGCGCGCACACACACACACACACACACACACACACACACACTGCAGGTATCTCAGCCAGTTTATCTGGCCGCTGTTGAGATGTCAGATGGTCACAGTGGCTTTACCAAAGCTCAGCCAAACCATGTGTGTCTGTGTCAGTGTGTCTGCGATGTGTGTCGTAACTCATCCATAAATGATGGGCCCGTTCACAGGATGGTCCCCTGCCTATTCATATTTTGGGTTGCCTAGCAACCACAAGAGAGGGGGATTACTCTGGCGAGGCTACACCTCTGTTCACCCCATCCCTTTCTGTTCATTTTTCTGTCAGCACTGTATGTTTCTCATCTGCTGACTTTCTCGTTCTCCTCTCTGTCCCCACTAAGCTCATCCTCGTCTCCGTCTACCTCTCGGTCTCTACTAATTGGCCTATTGAAAATATGATGCAAAATCCCATCGTCTGAGCTCCTTATGGGGAGCAAAATGATTCACAGCTGGATTGATAACACAGACCTTTGTCCACGTGTTGTTATCTACGCCAGCGATGTACTTGATATCAACTCAGAGTAACATAAACCCTTGTTCAGCCGCGGCCAAATCCTCACAGAGGTATACTGAAATGAAAACAGGTAGAAAAGATGAGCTGACAGTATGATACAAAGACCTGAAAGATGTTTATGGCTTGCCCACCGTTCAAAGGTGTCATGCAAAAGCCTTTTCTGTCTCTGGCTCCACTGGAGACGTTTACACTGTGGTTTAAATGCAGTTTCAGAGGTTTTACTTTTTATAAAATTAAATTATGTCCTCTGTGAAACACAGCTCTTCTCATTTTCAAAACATTCTTGGTCATGAAAGCGGTCATATTTAAATATACTGAATATCAGTATATTGAACATCTGTTATTGAGATTTTCAGACCAAAAATATTGATAGCAGTATTGATCTTAAAAAATGTGACAGTCTGTGTCTAGAGTATGCAGGCTGTTATTGTTGTTAAACAGTAACATGTTTATGCTTCACTGTATCTAGATAAATAATGTTCAAACCTGTGAAGCCATCGAAAGGTAAAGTCAGGAAGTCAAGGAATACCTGGAGAGTAATTTGGAAAAATAAATATAGGCCTTGATTGCCCCAATTGTTGTCCCATATGAAATTACTCAAATTAAGTGTTATTCCACTTTAAATCAAGTTATCTTTTTATGGTTCCTATGTATTAACCGCTTGTTTTCATCTTTTACGCCACTGAATCACAGCAGATGTGAGCAAACTTCTGTAGCAGCTGTATTCAAATCACTTGTCACACCCTGGTTCCATATGTAGCATGTAAAAGCTTTCCACTACATTCAGTTGTAATTGTTAGTGCCAGTTGATATCTGCTACATTAGTGCAATAGTGAACCACTTCAGCACAGTGAAGTATAAGACACACAGAGAATCTCTCTCTGGAAAAGAAAGATGCAGGAAACAGTCCCAAAGAGAAGAAAGTATTCAGCACTTTCTCTCATTAAATATGAATTATTAGTCCTGCACTGTCTCTACTCTCACACCCATGTGATATTTGGCTCTCTGTCCTGCTATGTACAGCAACTGTTAGTTGCAGTTAGTATGAGCAGATACTGTTAATTTGAGATGTGGTTTAGTTAATTAATCTAATTAGTATGCTAATGAGCTGCTCACCATCAGATAAAAGCATCGTTTGGAGGGCTTGATTTCTAGTTGATATTCAACCCGCAACTTCCCCACTATAGAACAAAGCCAGGGGGTTACTGATGGGTTTACAAAGGCTCAACACACACGCGCGCACACACACACACACACACACAATCTTTATCTCTGGCACCCATTGTTTTGCTCTATGAATATGAAAAACGAGAGCAGCAGTAATGGAGGGGGTCATAAAAACAGACAAACCTCTTCAGTATTTTTTCCCAGCCATGTGTGCAGTGACATTAAATGTTTTTTTACCGGTCAGGGAGGTCTTAAAATACTTTTTTTTTTAAATCACAACATTCACAACAATTACAGTCTCAGCACAGGAAAGATACACATCAAGTACAAACTTTACGATAAAGTCAAATCACCTTTGCAAGTTGGCACTATTCAGTATAGTTACATGCTTTGACGTCGGAAGTATTTCAGGCATTTATACAGCATAGGCTACATTTAAGACAACATTTTAAGAGTAACACACTCCTGCCAGTTGCCAGTTTTTTAGGTACACCTAACTGAAACTAATGCAGTCTAATACAACCGCTCAACAACAAATTCTACCTTCTGAAGGTTACAATGTTCAGTTTTTGTTGAAACTGTTTTAGAGAGGTGTTGATTCAACTTTTCACTATTTTGAAGGCTGCAGTTTGTGGTGCTGTTGGACTAAGAGGTCTTTCTACTGTTTAGTCTTCCAAATACACTGTAAAACTGTATTTTTACAGTAGTCAAAGTCAAAGACATCATTAATTGAGTCATATAATTATAGGGTATTAGTACTCGTTAGCTCATGTTGTGCCAGCAGGAATATATGAATATTTTTGCTAATAAAAACCAGAATTTGAAATATGAAGTCTCCCTAATAGATATCTCCATTACTTTACACTTTCTAAAGCGTAAAGCACTTTCTCTCCTCCTTGTGTTGCAGTACATTCTGCCCCAACAACTTTCTAATGTCAGTATGATGTGGAAAACACATCATAGATTTTCTAACATTGTCTCAAAATACTGTTCCATTATGATTTTAATGAAACCCAGTAAGGTAATAGACTGGTAATATTCAACTTAAGGAATAAAGCCTTCATACATTCAATAAAACAAGAATGTAAAAAAACCCAAAAAAAACCCAATTATATTTGGCATCAGTGTTTTGATGCTGACACTGTCAGTCAGTCAGTGTGTGTGTGGGTGAGTGGGAGGATTGGTTGTATCTATAATAAATTTGGGAAATGAGTCAAAAGCCTTTGTTGTGACAGAAGTGGAGGATTCATCGTTTTCCTGATTTATTCGTGTATGTGTGTCTGAGAGAGAGAGAGAGAGAGAGAGGCCGATAGGCCGACAGAAAGAAATGAAGAGTGACATTTGTTATGACAGAAGCAGAGTACTCATTTTGTCACACTGTGCAGGGAATTATCTGTGTTTGTGTGTGCGCATGTGTGTTCAACACAGTGTTTGGTTCATTTAAGTACTCAGTCTTAACTTATATGTGCAGCATTCACATTATCAGATGGTATTTAACCCCTAACAGCACCTTGGATACAGGAAGGAAAGACACTTGGTACCCCACAGCTGTCACATTAAACTGGCTGATAGATGACTGGTAATCTTGAGGGAGATGTGTCACTCAACATGTGTTTTTTCTCTCATGAATATGTTGGCACAAATTACCATTTCAGTCAACACTGGTCCCAGTGATTTGAGGAAATCCAAAGCAGTTGGACACGTGGCAGTTGGTGGCTCAGCAGGATGTGGCTCTGGCTGTGTTTTTCTAAACGCCATGAGTTCAGATTTGTCTCAACCCTTATCATGCGCCCTCTGTCTTCTTCACTTATTTAGTGTGCAGCAGATGTACTATGATAACTAGACTTTTTAAAGAAGAGAAGTGCTGATGTTTCTTTGTTGATGTTTGTTGTTTTTTAAAGGAAGAGCTGCCAGCATGGTTTAAGAGACTTGCGCACATACTCACACACACACACTGGATTTGCCAAAACGGGTTTGAAACTTAAACATTTAATCAAAGATAAATTTCTCTCTCTCCTTTTTCTCCTCTCCATTGCCTCTCTGTCTCTCTACCTTCTTGTCTTTCCTTCATTCATCTTCCCTTCCCTCCTCACTGCTCCATCTCTTCTCTCTTCTCTCTCTACCTTTTACCTTCACTCTTCCTCCTCCCACCCTCTGGCGTTCTCTCATTCTCCCTCCTGCCCCTCATCGTTTTGTTTGCTCTCTCCCAGTTTATCTCTGCTAAACCATGACTGTAGGCCAAACTGTGTGATGGTGTTTGAGGGAACAAAACTGCAGCTCAGAGCTGTTCGGGATATCAACCCTGAAGAGGAGGTATGAGCAAGAGAAAATACTCACACTGCATCTTCACAACATTAACAACATGGAATATGAGTCTGGTTTTATCGACTGTGATGTTGCATCTGCTTTTATGTTCACGTTCTTTATGAGCAGTGTTTATTGAATGCTTTTTATTCGCTGTTGTTATTGATGGAGGAGCCGATGCCTAAGGCTGTTTTGAGTAAACTGGAACTGTTTTCCAGGGACATAACATCACTGTGCTTATTGTCTGAATTTTATTGTATAAGTAATAATAAATGTTGATGGAGGTACAATGAAGTTAATGTCATTAAAGTATTCCTCAAAATTGTCGCCAAATGAAATATCACCGCAACACAAGCAGGATGACACCTCCTAACTTGGCAGTGTCTTCCCTCATTTTCCACCATCTCTCCTACAGTATCTCTTTCCACCATACTCAATCTATGTGATATAAATTCCAAATAATTTATCTTCCCGCACTGAACTGCACTTAACTATGTAGTGTAGGAAATATAGCAAAAGGGCAGAATCAAATATAAATAAATTAATTCTGTTCTCTCTGTTTTCAGCTAACTATAAGTTACATCGAGACGTCGTCATTGGCTGAAGATCGACGGAGACAGCTGGAGGACCAGTACCATTTCACCTGCCACTGCCAGCGATGTGACTCTCAAGACAAAGTAAGACACACACAAATTACATCGTCACATTCATTGCTGATTTTTTCAGGGTTCCTAATCCACAGAACTGTCATTCATTTCCAAATACAAACATACAAACTACGCCAATGGTTATGTTAACATGTACATAATGATCCAACCAGGGGCAACACTCAGAATAAGGCATTTATCCAATTAACATGCTTCTGATAAAAGCACCGTCAGTACACCTGTTTACCTGTGATGGAGCACAGTTTAGAAATGTCTGAAGACACCTTTCCAAGTTATGTCACAATATCAGAGTTTCCTTCTCCACATCATACCTAACCTTTCTCTCTTCAGTCTACTGTGGTATACACTTTCATGTACACTATACACCGCTTTATTTATTCTGTAGCCAGAACATAGTACAAAGATATCTTTCCAGGAGGAGATACTCAATAAGCTAGCATCACTTACAGCACAGACTTTGAGGAACTTTGTTAACAACTTGGTTTTACGTGATTAAGCAATAGAGGTGACACAGTGGAGCAGATTACTGTGCCAGAGGAAAAGCTTTGTGATATGTGCTGTAAAGCAGCTGGATTGCAGTGTGTCACTGGTGTGTCGCAATATGAGAAACTCCAGTAAAAACTCCTGCAGAGAGGTTTAAATGGCTAAAACTCCCTCAAATAATCTGACTAAGGTAGGGGAGTACTCCACTTATCTGAACTGATTCTCCTGTAAAACTGACTGATCCTATGATTGGATCATTAGTGTGCAGGTGAGCGTAGCCAATGTTGCCTTTAAGGTAATTCTCAAGTTTTGTCTGTTTGAAGTTTTTCCTTAATTTAAACATTACCCAAATGCCTAATCTTTGCAAAAAACGTTTTTGCTTGAAATGTGTAAAACTTGTGGTTTTCACAAGACCAGACGTTCAAACACACACACACACACACACACACACACTCATACACACCTCTGCCGTACCGCTGTTGGCCTAGTCATCTGTGCGTAACGTGTTACAGTGTACCCTTTCCTGTCTTCTCCTCCTTTTTCCTCTTTCACTCTCACATTCTGTCTTATCTCCTGCTGTCCTCCTCTTCCTCTCCGTCACTCTGTCACGCTCCACCTCTTCGCACCTCTCTCTATCCCTCTCTCTCTCTCTCTCTGCCCTTGTCTCCCCCTCTGACCACCTTCTGAAAAATGAGAAAAATTATCTTGTCTTTCAGCTGCAGTTTTCTTTTCCATCCATCTTAATCCACTCAATCTTTCCATTCCAGTATGTCACTGTCTCTCTCTCTCTCTCTCTCTCTCTCACTCTGTATGTTTTCATTTCTCTCTCTCTCCTCTTTTTGTCTCTGCCTTCACTTCTGCCTCCAGCTTTGTTCTCCATATGCCATATATGACACTTTGGTCTTGCTCTACCACAACACAGCAGCTCTCAAAAACGTGTGTGTGTCTGTGTGTGTGTGTTTGAGATAAGGTAAGAGAGAGCACTCAGTTGATTCTCTGGGACAATAGCATTCATTTTATTCGACACACCTTTGTTCTACATACAGCACACACACACACACACACAGATGCACACACTTTCTATCGTCCCCCCTCTTTCTCTTTAATCTTCAGATGATGATGGCAGGCTGCTGGGTTGTGACCCAAAGTTGTCATAGCGACAGATGACTGTTGACATCAAACCCAGGAGATGGTGTTTGTGTGTTGTTTTTCTCTGTCTGCGCATATGCGTGTGTGATGTGCACGTGTTAAAGGGATAGTTTGAATTTTTTGAAGTGGGGTTGAATGAGGTACTTATCCATAGTCAGTGTCTTACCTACAGTAGATGGCGGTCGGTGCGCTCCCAGTTTGGAGAGCCAGCCGGAGTACACGGCACGGAAGCAAAGCAATGTATTGCTGTGGATGGGGTCGCAGCAAAATGTATTTTAGCCGCCTAAAAAAAGTCCCACCTAAAAAATTCAATATCAGTTAAAGTGTATGCTATATAAAGAATATTTTCACCGCTTTACCTTGTCGTCAGACAGCCCTTTCCTTTGGCACTACATTTTGTCAACTGTAGAACTTCCATATTCCTACGCATAAGCCCGTTCAGTCTCCATCAGTTCTTTTTCTGTATGCTCTGGTTCATAAAGGTATCCTCTTGTCTCCACAGTGAATGGCGTTTTGTCGTTGCTGTCATAATCACTCACTTTTATTTTCTTGTATGTGTTGTGTCTTCCATAAACCGCTTACCCAAACAGCTGATCTGCGGCGTAAAACAGTGCGCAGCAAGCGTAGGAATACAGAAGTTCTACGGTTGAGAAAATGTACTGTCAAAGGAAAGGGCTGTCTGATGTACACTCACACTTTTTAGGAGGCTAAAATACGTTTTACTGCTGTCCCCGTCCACAGCAGTACATTGCTTAGCTTCTATTGCAGGTAAGACACTGACTATGGATAAGTAGCCTTCCTAGCCAGACAAGATTGCAATTAAGGATATTAAAACACAATTCATGATGGGAGTTCTTTTAAATCACTACTCAAGCAATAATTGGCCAGCAATACTCTGTAAATCTGTCACATAAATACATGCTCACACACACACAGTAGACTGTAAGTGCTGTAATGTCTATAGTTGCCATCAGCTGTCAGTCAGGTGGGATGAGATATACAAAGGGCAGACAGGAATTTTTCACACTCGAGTGTTGCAATCGAATTTTAATAAACTCACTTTATTTTATCTGTTTTTGATGGTCACTCCATCCTCTCCACATAATGGTGCTATATGTGCCTGCATGGAGGTCAAGTATGTACATGACTGTGTTTGTTCAGACATTAATGTCAGTGTGGATGTTCAGGTGGTCCTTCTCCTCTCTTTCCCAGGACGGACTCATGCTGTCAGGGAAAGAATCAGCATGGCTCCTGCTGAAGGAAGCTCTACCCAGACTGGAAGGACTGAAAACAGAGTCTGGTATCCTTTTCCTCCCAAGACCCACGACAGCCAGTGGACACTGAGCATTGTCATCATTCATCATCGGTTGTATTGTGGGCTAATGATTAAATAAGTCGAGGCCTCTCCACTGCCAACATTTTATAAGCACTGTGTTGTGACTGATAGAAATGTTATACACACTTGATGGATGACATGCTTTTATCCCAACAGACTGCTTTGAAATAATGAGAACTTTAAGTTAGGTGGTATATATAAATGAAGTTACCAGCTGCTTAACACCTGAAATAGTCTTTGCACAAAATGATATCAACAAATTTATGTAAAGTTGTCTTCACAAATATTTAAGACTTCCCTTAGGAGATGTGAGTGTGCAGCTTTAATTTTCACATTTTTGGGGGCGTCCGCTATAAACGTTGCTTATCCTTAAGTGACCCTCCAGATTGGCAAGCACTACTACAGAGCTGTAGTCATCTGTTATCAACTGTCGGTGGTGACGTGCCTGATGAAAATCTGTATAAGCTCAGGATGACAGACATGGCTCTAGATGCTTCCATTCACCTGGGACACTGGGGGGAAGCTGTGGGATATGGGGAGAAAACACTTCCAGTATACAGGTGAGTCACTGTGAACTGTAGGACATATGGGGAAAAGTAAAAACTTACAAGTTTCACCCTAAGATAGCTCATATGTTCTCAGATTTAAAAGGAAAAAAAAACTTCCTCTGCCTTTAAATCTGGATATGCGCTTGGATTCTCCTTCCTGATTCTTGTATAGACAGTAATGTGAGGAAAAGGACACGAGTAACTCATCCAGAGTGCATCTGAAGTGCAACTCCCTTAGTTAAGGCAGACTTTCCTAACTGTCTTTACCAGTATGGATTATTACTTCAAAGATTTGGGCTGCTGCTCAATCCTGATGCCTTCATAGTCATCACAAGGCTTCCAAACGGCATTTTATGTTATTTTAGACCAAGCTCCATCGTTTTTTAACAGACTGAAAGAGAGGCAGAGATTCTCAGACAGATTACCTGCAGAGACCCAGGAGATACATAGCAAAGGTTGAATATAATGGAGAAAGGCAGGTATATCATAGTGATCTGTAAAGATAACATAAAATGGATCCTTTGCTTCTTTTTGAGTTTGAACTGCAGAATGAGCACTGAAAGTAGTGAGTGAGTGTTGAAAGACTCAACGGTGAGGAGACTTCACAATGCACCGGATTTGACTCTTTGACCTGATAAAGTAGACGAGGATTTCTGTCTGTCATCCCTGTGGAGGGGAAATAACACTCAACAGGGTTGGTTTAGAAGGTTTGTAAAAAACGAAGATGTGATGGAGGGGAAAAGACTGAAAGAAAATTTCGGGGTTTAAGAGGTGTAATCAGCGGTGGCTGAGAGAGCTCAATGCATGCCAACTTCAGAAATTACAGGCAAATGTGCAAAACACAAGCAAATGAGGAAAACATCTCCACCACTATGTCGACATGTACGTCACATTTTGAAAAGAATGATTCAAATAAATGCAACGCAAGAAAAAAGCAAATTAAGAAAGACATTCACTAATTTGACAACACATATGTGGCTTACAGAAATGCACTACAAATACAGGAAATTCAAACAACTACAACCAGTAATCTGCTTTGACAGATCGCAGATTAAATGTTAGAGACATTTAAAATCTGTGGTACTCAGTGCTTGGTTGTTGGTTCGTGCTGGTTTCTGATAATCATGTTTGTGGACAGGCACCAGATGATTAATTATAATTTTACAAAATGTAATCCGTAGACTGGTATTTGGAAAACATAATCTTTAATTTGAGCTTTATTCTTTAGCCAGCTACCCAGCTAAATGTCTTCAAACCTCTAGATGCAGTGTGATATCTGGGCTGGCAGGCCAGCATCTTTTCTTTTGCCCAATTTAGCTGAATAAAATATTTTGTTTTTAAAATTTGATTATGATGTGGCAAGAAAGGAAGGTTTGGGAGGAGAAATTCAAGGAGAAGTAAAGTGTAAAGCGGTGACGTTACAAAGAGTGGAGATGTATAAATAGAGAGAAAACTCGAGTACATAGAGTGCAGCAAAGAAAAAAGTACAAAGAAAAAGAAGACAAGAAAATACATGAGAACAGAAGTAGATGAAAGGGATACCACACGTAATTAGTAAATGCACTTCTCCTAATAAAGGGAGAAAATGCTGAAAAAAAACAGATTGTGGACTTTTAAATAAGTCCAAGGTTTTAGTTTGATCTACATGTTAGATTACAGTAAATTGCATCAACAGTTTTAATTTTCTTCTGGATGAAACCTCCAGTCTTCACCATCCTTACCTTCTTTTTTCTGCAGTGTGTTTCTCTCAAACTCAACATTATTCCTGTCGACTTTTGTGTGTGTGTGTGTGTGTGTGTGTGTGTGTGTGTGTGTGTGTGTGTGTGTGTAAGACTAATCAATCTTGTGTGAAGGGCAGAGCTCTAGTGGCATGGCCGTGCTCTTACACACACACACACACACACAGAATAACATATCCACAGGAGAGAATCAGCAATACAGCCTATCAATAAATAACCCGACACCGAGCAGCAGAAAGAGAGAGATGGTGATGAGGAGATGGGGATGGAGAGATTGGTGTCAGTTGAAAGAAACTGAGAAAAATGTGTCTCAAGGAAGCAGAGGCGAAACCAAAGTGAGGGGGGGTGGTTATGGGGGATTTGAGGGAGAGAGTACAGAGAGGGGTTAGGTGAGGATGGAAGTGAGGGAAGGGATGGAAGCAGGTGAGAAATGAAGGAGTGCGTGGTTGATCAACGACCTGACAGAGAAAAAAGGAAGGAAGAATAGTTGGCAGAAATTAAGAAAGTAAAACGAAAGTGACAGAATGACGAGGAAGAGGAGGGAAAAGTGGTGTAAAATAGGGAAACCAAAAAAAGTGAGGTTTAAAATGAGGAAAATGGACAAAAAGAGGACTAGAGGAATGCACTGGGGAGACAACGATGAAAGAAAAAGAATGAAAGAGAAGGAGAGAAAAGCATTCAGGAGAAAAAAGTGAGAGCGATGGAGAGAAAGAGTGGGAGGAGGATCTTCCATATTCATCTCCTATCTTCCTCTGGGCTCCTCAGATGGCAGGGAAGAAAGATAGCTGCAGGAGTTCTCTATCTCTCTCTTTCTCATGTCCTTCCCCTCATTCTGTATTCCTTTCTTCTTTCTCTCTCTCTCTGCAGGTCTTTTTTCGGTTTCTCTATTCGGTGTGTGATGTATAGAGAGGGTTTTTCCCTGCGCCTGTGTGCGAATAATGCGCACCTGCTGCAGGCTGTACACGCCAGCCTTATTGAATGTGTCCGCGCTGCACATATTTTACTCCTATAGACATGCTCACGCACACGTACATACACATTCATGAATATGTGAATGCACATAAAGCAAAGCTCCACCCTGAAACTCTCTGACAGTGTAGAAACAGCTATTTAGATTTATCTTGCCTCTCTTTGTTGTTAGTGTTGTTTTTTCCCCATATTTCTGTGGGTAACCGCCCAAACATAGAAGATGCAACATCCCGTTGAGATTTGCAGAGCAGCACTAATGGAGAGTAACAGCTGAAAGTTTTTCGGCAATGTACACCTTCATTCATTCACTGTTTTTGGTCCCCCAGAAGAAATGAACGAGGACTTTTCTCTCTAGATGCACAGTTTTGCAAAGAGAGGAATCTCTTTCATAGGTTCTCTGCGTCAACAGTGACCTCAGTAGACCAGTGAAGTGCACCCACGTTGTCAGTCCTCATGGATCTGTTAGTGGTAGCATATGAAATCTTCTGATGTCTTTTTAAAAACCAGCAACATTACAGCCCTGATCTTTCCATTCTCTGGTGAAGACTAAAGTGTTTTGGGCAAATCTCTGATTGAAGTAGAAGAAGACAAGTTAGGAAAAAGACAGTGTACAAAATAATATTTACTAACATGTCACAAAATAACTCCTGTACTGCTTCGAAAACCACAAACTGATGAATAACGTAAGCATGTCTAATGGCAGATTTGTCCTTAACTCAATTCAGAGTCTGGTTGCAGAATGCCCCCGGGGTATTATCTGGATTTTCACACTGCATTGAGTACATATGTATATACTTAATTCAATGTGAAAATGTAGATCTGCACCGATATATACTGTATATCAATGTAGTTCCAAACCTGTGGGTCAGGAACCGCCAAGGGGTTGCATGATAAATATGAGGCGTTGCAAGATAATTAAAATGTTGGAAAGAAATTGAAGACATACGGTATGTTTCCACTAAAGAAAAATCTGACTTTTTGTCATATCTTTGCATTTTTCTTGTGAAATACAGTATATGTTTACTCTTTAATTATTAGAATGAAACAATGTGAGAAGGGAGCGTCCCTCTTCGGTTGAAGTGCTCACAGCTCCTAGAAATATGCAACCTTGCATTAGAGGTTGTGAGCAGCCATTGCTTAGCTGTTGTAGATTACTGTGGTATGGTTGCCTAGTGGCTCGAGAGACTCTCCTGTGATGTAAACGCTTTTTGTGCATGTGTCTCAGAAAGAAGGGTCGGCTAAATAGGTAAACTGTGATTTAAAGCTTATCTAAATGCTCTTTGTCTTAGCAACGGTGGTGCTAAGTTTGCAAAACTGTGGAAATGTAGAACTGAAATTACTGTTGCATTGGGACAGAAAACAAAATATAATTAAGGGAAGTACTCGCAGCTAATCTGTCCTCCACGTTTTCGTTCTCCTCCTTCGGTTTTCTACTTAGTGAGATAATCCATGTTTCCCTCTCGCTAACAGCAGGCCGTGGATCTTTTGTTCGAAACAAGAGCCTCATTAGTTCCACTGCATTTGCCTGGAAATGCTACACTTTTCCACAACTATTAATTTCTCCTTCTTGCCCCCTCTCTTACTCATAGCCGAGAGCTATGGCTTTCTAACTAGCTGTGTACGGCGAGAACGCATTTCCCTTCAATTTTACTCTCCCGGGAAAAAAAGGAGGGAGAATTCATAAGATAGCAAGTTAATGAAATTATTTTAATTGCTGTGTGGTTCTATATGCAAAGAGGAAATATAATTGGAGTTTAGTGCCGATATGTGTGTTTACATGTTATGGCAGCTTGAATCAGTGGCTTAGTAATTAAATCAATATTGTAACTTGTTATTATGCATGGAGGTCTAATGTTGTTGGTTTAGTCTTTGAACTTCCTGTTTAATGATTCAATTTTAACCACAGGATCGGGGACCACCTCTGTAATTGGCGGGGTTGTCAGTTAGTAGTTCAGTTAGGCTTGGAAGTGTGAACAAATGGGTTATTAGCATTGTGAGTGAAAAATTATCAAAGAAGCTCTGGAGTTTTAAATGACATCTGGCTGTGTCCACTACAAGTTAATTAACTTTGATTTCAATCGCTTCAGAAAAAAACATATTTTCCTTTTAAATCAAAGAGTGAAAAACTTTTAGTGTAAGAAAGTTGCTGTTTTCAGTCCAAGAAATAATCCAGATGAATGCTCTGTTAATAGCAGATGCAGTGCAGTTTCTATTTACATGTGATTGGATTGAGAGCATATTGAACGCTCTCGTGGTGCGTTTACTCTGGAGGGAAGTGAAATCTGGCAAATACACCAGGTTATAGAGGGTGAAGTGGATTCAAATTGACCTTATCTTTGTGTGCGTGCATGCTCATACATTAATGCGGGCGTGCATGTGTATATTCACGTGTCTGTGTTTACTTACAGCTCTTTTTGTTTGTGTGTGTGTGTGAGAAAGAGAGAGAGAGAGAGAGAGAGAGACAAGAAATGTAAATGTTGTGGGGTTTGTGTCTCAGTGTGCTTTGTCAGTGAACATTTAAATGCCATCTTACAGCGGTTATATAAAATTTAAAAAAAAACAACATTTTGTATGTGTAATCAAGAGAAAACAGAGAGAGAGAGAACAGGAAACAGAGGAGAGACTTAAGAGGGCAGCAGAGGTAGAGGGGAGGAGAGGAATGAATGGAGCGCAGCAGAAGAGAGAAGGAATCAACCGACCAGCCGACGTCACCAACTTTAATCCCTGCAGCTAGTGGGGCAAAAAGCACAAATATAAACAGGTAGGAGCAGAGCAAAGGAGATGTGAAATAGGAAAAGGAAGGAGAGATTAGAGGAGGGGGACGGAGAAGAAAAGAGGATAAATGACATGTAGAGTCGGGTAAATGAGTGTTTTGAGAACTCCAGTGTTTACCAGCAACAAAGCTGCTTCCTAAAAGTCCCTGGTGTGTATTTATCTTTATAGGACGATGAATGTCCCAGTTATTTGTGTGTGTTTGTGTGCGAACTTTCTCCTAAAATGTATGTTTATACATTGATGTAGGGTTTGCTGTATGTACAAAGGTCATTAAGCATTAATGCGTATCCATTTGCNNAACCGGCTGAACTGGCTAAAATAAATTAAAGACAGATCAGATAGAAATGTTTGTGTGTGTGTGTGTGTGTGTGTGTGTGTGTTTGTGTGTGTTTGTGTGTGTCCCTTCTATGAGGGTTGTGGGAGTCTCTAAATGTCAAAATCATTGATTAGGCTGATCAGAACTCTGGCTCTGTCACCATGGATACACATCACTGATCAAAACCTTGGCATCAAAAGATGTCAAGCAACACTCGCTCTTTCTGTGTCTTTTTCTGTCACTGGAAGATTAGCTTCTGGGGAAATGAAGGCACTGCGAGGTGACAGCGTGCACATGTTTGTTTTGTGGATAATAAAAAGTATTATGTATTCATGCACACATACACAGATACACTGTATGGGCAAGTACAATACATGCAAGTGGTATGAGTATATATACAGTATGCGTTTGTGTGACTGTCTTTCTACATGTTTGTTTTGTGCATTTATCATGGGAATATGTGCAGTATTAGTTTTGCTTGTCTGAAGTAGTGAAGCTGGAATGGAAAGGAATTAATTGAAAGTGCTAAGATGCCTAATAATGTAGAGAAGTGGAAGCTCAGACACACAAATATGAAGACACACACACATGTTGAGGCAGGTATATTCAGACAACAAAAACAGAGACGCGCATAATGCACACTGACACATACTTAAATAATCTCTTTTTTCTCGCTGTTGTTAAGGCACTTCCTCTTCCTCACACACTCCTACTTGTATATGCACCACACTTGCATGCAGACACTGACTGGCAAAGTACATTTCATTAGTCTTGTCCATTTAATCATCTGTCTTGTTGTCTGATGTCCGTGCTGTGAATGTCAGTGGATTGCCTCAGGCTTCAGAGTGACGGAGAGCAAACTGACAAGTTAAAGCCAATGATAAAGTGCATAGTTTTCAAAGTGTTGTCACCGTTAGTGAACACTTCCATTTAAAAGTGACGATCAAACTTCGTTATGTAATGCATAATTTGCTTTATTATGGCTGCCTAGAAACAGTTAGATATCAACAAATACTTATTCGACGGTGCTAGAAAGGAGATTTTTGAACCTCAGATTCATTAGGAGTCATGTGGCATCCATCCTGGTCATGCGACATTGGACCAGCTCTTTACTCTCGCAAGGATACTGGAGGGGTGATGGCAGTTTGGCCATCCAGCCTACATGTTTTTTATCGTGTCCTCCTGGGTGTCTTGTGGGGGGTTCTATGGAAATATGGGGTGACAGGACTGTTGATAGAAAGGGAGAGCTGTTTCTGTATTTTTGGCAGTAAGTCATGATGGATCTTCCAGGAGGAGCTGGAAGGATGTCTGGGCTTCCTTGCTTAGTCTGCTGACACTCCATGACCTGGGCTTGGATAAGTGGCAGAAAATTAATGGATCGATGAATACATCATGCGTTACAGCCACTAAACTAAGCAAGTTATGAAGACACTCTGAAGGAATACAATAGTTTATGATTCATAAGTCTCTGTTTGGTCATTTTCAGATAAGATTAAGTATTAACAGCTCCTCTATGGGCTTAGAAAAAAGTATATTGCATTTTTCAGCATTAAAATTGCAATAACAATACATAATACCAGAAGCATAAAAAGAGTAAAAAGCAATAATATTTAGACACATTGACTGAGAGATCTGTGTAAAATTTTGAAACTGCAAAATTTATCCCCCTGAGCCAACAGAAAACATTATCTTTCACCCACATCTCTTCCTGTTTTCATCCTCTCTCCTTATTAAAGACAATACTACCTTGATCCCCACCCGGTCCATGGAGTCCAGCTGATGAGGGTCGGAAAGCTGCAACATTACCTGGAACGCATTGAGGACGCTTTGGACACATTCAAACAGGTGCGATGGATGAAATACTGACAAACAGAAATTGATAAAGCACAGTGCTGTTTTGTACAGCGACGGTCTTATTTTCATAGTTTTTGTCCATCATTCTTATCAGTTTTAACATTTTACTCACTGAGTTAATTGCAGAGGTCTGGAGACATGTAACAAAAGAGTTACGTGAAAAGAAGTTTCCTTTTTAAACAACTATTAGATTTTGTAGAGTATCATCCGTTCAACACTACATGACGCTCTGTAAGCATGTTAATCTCCCCTTTTCCAGGCCTATCAAATCATAAAGCTCACCCACGGTGACGATCACCCCATGACCACTGATCTATTGATGAAGATGGAGGAATGTCGCACTGAGATGGCTCAACAATCATCCAGCAGTTACTGAGACACAGCCAATAAAAAACCTCCTAATTGACTCTTGTACACGTGGACTAATTTCAGTTTCTTATAGTGTTAATTGTATTAGTTGATGTTATTGCGTTTACACAGTTTAACAAGACAAGACTCACCAAAGTCAGGAGGACACATCGTCTGAGAAACACAGCAATCCAGCAAATAGTTGTTGAAATATTTCAGTCTGGACTAAAATGATGATATACTGTATGTGTTTCATGGCCATATTGTCCTTTTAATATTACATATTACAAAATATTACGATCCTGGCACAATAACAGGGAGCATTATCTACTTCATCTAGAGATCCCTTTAAAGCTGAAGTTGGTAGGATTGAGAAAAGAGTGGACTTGAAATTTGCTCCCTGCAGAGTCGCTCCGTCTAATTCTTCCTTTTTTAGCTTGCTTTTCTTCATTGGTCTTCTTCTGTTTACTTGTATTTGTCGTGTTAACTGTTGTTGACAAAGGGCGTGAGCAGGACACACCGTCAGATACTCCTCCTGCTCTGATTGGTTGTTTTGACTAAGGAGCGGTGGATTCTTGCAAATGGCCTTAGGGGCAGCAGGTGTACTACTCTCAGGACATAGTGACAGTTTTAGCAAATATAACTATAAGTTATTTTTATACAAGTTACCAACTTCAGCTTTAAAGGAATAGCTCAACATTTTGTTAAACGTGCTCCTTTTCAAGAATGAGATGAGAAAATAAATATGAATCTCATGTCTGTGCATTACTATAGAGCTGGGAGACCAAGCTTAGCATGTAGTAAAGACTGGAAGTAGGGGGGAGCAGCTTGCCTGGCTCTGTCCAAAGTTCAAAAACACACCTACGATTCACTAATGTATCTCGTTTGTTTAATCTGTACCTAAAGATACATAAAAAGAAATTATTCCTGTTTTGCTCTGTTCAAATATATTCACATGCAAAGTAAGTGATCCCAGTGTGTGTGTGTGTATGTGTGTGTGTTTGAGAGAGAGAGAGAGAGAGAGGACCTGTAGGCCTCTCTCTCCTGTGTTTAATCTGCACATACCATCTAGATGAGTGATGAGTGTGTGCGTGCATGCATGTGTGTTGTTTCAGTAAAGTCAGGTTTTCAAAACATCCATCTATCCTCTATACATATCCATCACACACACTTCCCATGTTAATCCATGTTGTTGTGTGTTACTCTGTCAGTGTGTGACTCCCAAGATAAGCCCAGAGTGTGTCTGTGATGGAATGTGGTAATGTGTTATTCTCACACACACACACACACACACACACACACACACACACACACACACT
>NTHP01000220.1:564329-596881 GCA_003416845.1 Oplegnathus fasciatus | reverse complement strand
GTGTGTGTGTGTGTGTGTGTGTGTGTGGTGGTGGTGGTGGTGGTGGTGGTGGGGGGGGTTATGGGAGGATCAGAGTGATAATATGTTTCCTCTAAGGTTACAAATAAAAGGTTTTGCTTTTCTGACACTTTTTGCTCTCTTAGAACTGGAGTAGCCGATATGTTAGAAACCCCAAATCATTCATCCATCCTGGATTAGTCAGATGTGACTGTCTGTTCAATCTTCAGCATAAAAATTGTTTTGACACACAATATTTTAGTTTTTTAATTACTGACAATAACAATGCTAATATACAGAATTACAGAAAATTAGTTTCCTCTGTTGGGTGCCTGGGTTCAGCCTTAGGTAGAGATCGGGTGAGGAGCTCAGACATCCGGTGGGAGCTCGGAGTCAAACCTCTGCTCCTTCATGTTGAAAGGAGCCAGTTGAGGTGGTTCGGGCATCTGATTCCTCCTGGGCGTCTTCCTTTGGAGGTTTTCTTGGCATGTCCCACTGGTAGGAGACCCCGGGGTGGACCCAGAACACGCTGGAGGAGTTATATATCTCATCTGGCTTGGGAACATCAGGGGGATCCCCCAGGAGGAGCTGGAAAATGTTGCTGGGTAGAGGGATGTCTGGACTACCTTGCTTAGCCTGCTGCCGCCGGGACCCAGCACCGTATAAGCGGCAGAAAATGGATGGATGGATGTGTGGAAGAAAAGAGAACAGGCTTTTGTTAATTGTATCTTGGGGAGATGGAATGAAATGAATGTGAAGATTGAATGGAGTAATGCAGTAATGACACTAGTGGACTGAATGGTCTGTGGAACAGTCCGTCCGGCTGTACAATACCGCTGTTCCTACCTCCATTACTCACTTCGTTGGCTCTGTTGCTTTCTGTCTCTCACTCTCCCTTTCTTCTCCCTCACTTCTTAACGGCCATCAAATTAGATTTACTATCGCTTAACCATAACCCTCTGTCTCTCCCTCGCTGTCACTCACTGTCTCTCTCCCCCATTTTCTGTCTCTCTCACTCCCCAAAGGCTTTCAAATTAAATTCACTATTCGTTGGTGGCTCATCTCGCTCTCCTTCGCTAAGTGGCGGCCTGAGCCAATCAAAAAAAGTACAGAGTGGTTTTAGCCTATCTTCATTCACTCACCCTCCCGCCATTTACTCTCCCCCATTTTCAATTTTCACTCTCATTTCGGAGACACTCCCCCTCCCTGAGTGTCTCCCCCTGCACCACCTCACCTTTACGCTCTCTTTACTCTCTCCCTGCTATCATCCCTCACTTTCTCTCTCTCTCCCTCTTTATCGTCACACCCTGTCCTCTCTTATTGTGCCTTTACCTAATTCCACAATCTGTAATCCACAAAAATCAACACATTTTGTGACAAATAAATCAAAGTTTTCTAATTCTGTTTAAGGTTTCGTGATATTAGTAATGTTTGTAAAGTAATTTTTAAACTGTATGCTAAATTTCTAAATTTTACGCATGAATGTGCAGCTTCATAAAATTACAAATTGAGCCTTTAACAGACCAAAATCATCGGTTGACAGGAGTCTTTCTTTTTTCCTCCCCTTCTCACATGCTTGTTCCTTAAATAGAGAGATCCTGCTGTTTCAAGGTGTAATAACAGCCAGAGACGGTAGATTTTATCCCAGGTATCATTTCTCCATTATCTTCCTGTGTTTCAGGGTTCAGTGATAAGGAGTTGATGTATATTACCATATATTCTATATATTCGAGTATTCTCACCTTAGAATGGAAAAAGCCAGACAAAACCATACTTCCATTTTTTCCCACATTTTTATCCTGTCCTCATCACCCTTCCATCTTTCTTTCATCTTTGATTGGGCTTCTTAATAATCAGAGCAGGCTGTTCAGCTGAACAGTGACTGCCTCTATTGAAGCTACCTGCACATATTTTAACATGACTATGAGCCCCTGTTGAACTGAAAGTTCTTGTTTCTTGTTCCTTGTTTCTTTTGTAGTGAGTTTTAGCCGTGTTTAGCGGCAAGGCTCAAGGGATGTCAATGTTGGTCTGTCTGTCAGTCGGTTGGTCGGTCCACCACTTTGCTCCAGACTGGATGGACTGCCATGAAATTTGGTACAGAGATTCATGGTCCCCAGAGTATGACTGACTTTAGTGCCACCAGCAGGTCAAAGTTTTCACTCATCCTGTGTAATCTCAACATACTCGATGGATTGGCACCAAACTTTGTACAAACATTCATGGATCCCAGACAGTGAATTCTGATGACTCTAGTGATCCTCTGACTTTTCTTCTAGCGCCACCATGAGGTTGACGTGTGGTTTTGAGTGAAATGTCGCAACAACTATTGGATGGATTGCCATTAAATTTGGTACAGACATTCATGTCCCCCTCAGGATGACTTGTACTGTAATCTCTTTGGTGATCTCTTAACTTTTAATGTAACGCCACCATTAGGTCAAAATTTTAACCGGTCTGATACTTTGGTTTATGACTTAATACTTGAAAAACTTTCCTGTCAGCCTCAGCTGTACTTTGTGTTTAGTGCTAATTAGCAAATGTTAGCATGCTAAAGCGCAAAACTGAAATGAACATGGTAATGCTAAAATACAGCCTCACAGAGCTGCGGGAATGGCCTTAGTCTCTTGTTATTAGGGTTGTTCCAAATGTATTTACTTTTCAAAGTTCATCTTATTATAATGAGATGAGAACTAAACATGTTTCTGGAGATGAGCATTAACTCACCACATTAGCTGTAGTTAAAATTTAAAAAAGGACTTGTAAAATCCCTGTTTACATGTTAGGAGTGAAACATTTCACATGTGAACTGTCTGAAACCCCAATCGCTTTGCTTTCTGCTTTTTTTTCCAGCTGAAAACTAAAGCTGCTTGAAATTTAAGTCAAAAAGAGCAGAGAGAGATAGAAGAGAAGTAACATTTACCATTGAAGATCACATTCATAAGGTAATCAGTGGGATAAACAAACATTTTCTAGTTCTTTATAAAAGTACACTGTGTTTTTAAATCCATACAGCCACCTGATTACAAATGGCTATTTTAGGCAGTTAGAAAGGAAAACTACCAAGAAGATTCACTTGTATAAAACAAGATTACTCCAAGACAACGGCTAAGTGAACCTAACAATTATCAAATTATCTACCAATCTCAGGAACAACAACAACAACGTTCGTTGGTCTTCAGCAAGGAAATTAGTCTTGCTATCCTGGGCAGAGAATTAAACTCTTTCTCTTGCCTGAGGTAAATGATTTTAGCGGAGAGGTGAGTTCAGAAAAGAGAGTGATAGCCCATTTGGTGTGAGATAATTGCAGATTATTTGTCAAAATTACCCAGGTAATCATTGTCCTGCTACATTTTCCAAAGTAAATGTTTTTTATTACCTGAATCCTCTCGTCTCCCTATTTTGTCCTCCCTAACGTCACCCATCTTATTGCTCTGCACTGGTTCAGCTCGACTCCCACACTTCTAAAATGTAATCCTTGTCTTCTTTCTCGCTTGTCTCCCTCTTCCCTTGACTATCCCTTTTGCTACATTTATCCTTCTCTCTTCTCTCATCTATTCTCTCCCTCTTTCTCCCATTCCTTCCTGTTCCCTGCTGTGCACGGGTGATCAAAGGAGGCTCAACAGGGCAATATGTCACCTAGAAAGCTGCCTACAGGCTAAAAAAGGTGTACACACACACACACACACAGACACACAGTGATGTCTAGTACAAACCAGACACAGGATCTAAAAGTCTAACACCTTTCCTTGAGGCACCAAATGTACAATGACATGATACACTGTAGGTTAACAATGTGTTTTTTACGGGATAAAGACAGACAGACTACCATTCCTGTTTCATCCTGGTGAGTTAAGAGGAAATCTGAAAGCCCTATCATCGACATTGGTGTTTTGAAGTGAAACATTTTTTCCAAAATGCTCTATTATAATTCTCCTTTAGAAAAGCTACCTACAATTCAGCCAATAAGAGTGTTACGTGTTAAGGTTGCATGGATTTGTCATTTTGGAAGGAAACTTTTCAGATATTCCTGTGAAAAAGTGATATGCGACAGATATTTCAGTTTGAAGCATCTGTCACAGGATTATAGTTTCCAGGCAAAGTCAGCTGACTGAGACTGCAGCGGAAATAGTTTCTCTGAGATGATCAGTCTTTTCTCGAATTCTGCGGAAGAGAGAGGGATGACAGGGTTCGGTCATATCTGGCAGAAATAAGTGGATCATCACAAATTCAAATAATCCCTGAAGAAAAAAAAAACTATTGAAGCTTTGCAGTGATCAACAGTAGAATACCAGACAGTGGCATAACTGTTATCTTAACTTATAACTTATCTAACTCTTAACTGTGTTATCCCAAAAAAGTAAGTGACTGCAATGAGTGTGTATTTTATATTGTACAAGTGAAACCAAAATACTCTCACATTATATCCATTTGGCTGCTGCACAAGCACACAGGAACCCCAAAACAAATAATAGGTGACGTGGAAAAAACACAACAGAGGACATGGCTAAGAATATCCTCCTAAAAGTAGTGGAGTAAAACCTCATGCAGCTCCCTGCAGCTATTTCCAGTAGATCTGTTCAATTTCTGATGTGTTTGAGTCATAATGCAAAATCTGGGCCTTTCATTGGGATTGGCACAGACCACATGCCGGCCGTCTTTGTTGACTATTCTGTGTTCAAAGAATGAAGAATCAGATGTGAGACTCTTTCAATACATTTCTTTATTTACATCCCTCCATCTTGCTCTTCCATCAACACAATATGTCAGACCACATTTCTCAAAAACAGTAAATCTGCAGAGGACGTCTGTCTTATGATCACAGCCTTGAATCATGGAAACGACACACACATATTCTCTGGTTTGCACTGGTCATGTGTCGTAACCCTGGGTTATTCTCATAGGAAATAACTCATTCTTCTACTTAACAAATTGGCACACAAACTGGTTTTAATCAGTTATGTAGAGCTTTTCCAACCACTGACCAGCTGTCTCACAACTGATCAGAACTAAAAGTGTCTGTTTCTGGAAAATGTGGTCTGACCCAGACTTTAACACACAATAGTCCTAAAAAACTTAAAGATGCTATGTGTCAGATTTCCAGATAACACAATATAATTCTCGAACACTCCAGCAAAAACACATAACAGCACATACATCAATTTGTTCATTGTTCATTGTGTGTTTTCCTGATATAACAGATGACATTTGGTGAATAATTTTATTCAAAGCGCCTGACAATGAGTGCACCTCTTTAAGCATGATTGCCTCTAAGGAAGCCTTATTCCTGAAAAGTTAACATGGACTATGATGTTAGCTATAAACAATATGGAGCCACCAAAACCTCAGCTTTTTGTCACGATTATTGCTAGAATTATAAAGCGCTACCACAGTAGATTTGGCAGTGACACATCAAGGAAGAAAGCTCACACATAGCATCTTAAATCTGGCAAAAGGTACAGGCCGTTTGGCTCATCCAGAGGTTGCGGTTCCCAAAACATCCACTGCTAATTACACTACACGGTGTAGTTAATACTGCAGAATATACTGGCATTTCACTTAAAACAACACAGTTGTCTTAATACTTCACACTTTTCTTCACAAAAAATCAAACCATCATTTTCAAGTTCTGGTGTGTATCTAATCGATTGAAATTCCTGTCGTGCTGGAACCACATAACTACCTTGGATGTGAATGTTTTAGGAAACCCAAACCCATTACAATCTCCAACAGGAACAACAGGAGCAACTGAAATAGAAACAGAAAATATATAAAATAAAAATGAGCGTATATATGATATGTGTACAGTATATATATTTATATATGACATGGGCTCAGCAAAGTATGTACAGTTATTTTTTTTCTTTTTCTTAAATGCATAGTAACTTTTAAGATCATATGGTGTAAATAAATAAGAAAGTTAATAAGTGACTCTGCTCTCCTGAGCTCAAATAAATAAACCTTCATTCATGACTGGCACGGTGAACTGAAACCATCAGAGATGTCACACCTCCTGGGAACACGCTTCATGGGTCCAGCCTGTCAAAAGCATCGTAGTTTCTGGGGTAATTTCCCATTAGATTATCTCGCGGCTGTCACTGCAGGTGCACGCCACATGAAATTAATGACTGTTACCTCTTTACACAGGATCAAAACATGATCAAACATTCATGTTTCTGTGTCTGTCCAGTGGACAAGATACAAACTGAATTTGTTCTATTAGGATAAAGATAAATTTAGCACTACAACGCTTTTAACAGATCATATCATTACAGCACTCCTGTGACGTCGGTCGGTGTCTATTCCTCCTTTTACCAAACAACAAACAGGATCTCCCAGAATGCTCTCTGCTCGCTGGGCCGAAAGGCATTCAGAGGAGAGGGTGGCGATGTTGAGAACAACAGACGTGGTGGCAGCGATGTAGAAGAAGCATTCGAAGGGTATTGTTCTGTATTTCAGAGGGAAACGGGCTCTTTCATATATTTATATTTGTACAAACATTTAGATCATAAACATCTCAAGCACCATAGATAATAATATTAACAAATCATAAGTGTTGCTATCAGTCCAAAAAAAATGGAACCAGGCAGAGATCTTTGCTTCTTAATTTGGTCATCATCCTTTTCTTTCTTTAGTTCTCTCTCATTCCTTTATATATATATTTTTAGTTGTTCCTTTATAATGTTTTAATAAAAGACAATACTGGAACTATTTAAATAGCCCATTTGTTACCATAATTGTAATTCCAAGTGAGTAATTCCAGTCTAAATTCACTACTTTG
Organism: Oplegnathus fasciatus; assembly: GCA_003416845.1. Taxonomy (NCBI): domain Eukaryota; kingdom Metazoa; phylum Chordata; class Actinopteri; order Centrarchiformes; family Oplegnathidae; genus Oplegnathus; species Oplegnathus fasciatus. Next base: position 590,106 of record NTHP01000220.1, on the reverse strand, counting down.
TTCCAATAATAGAGGCCTTAAAAGGACATTTTAACACTGTACATCAATGGGCCTATCCTTGTGTCTTCCTCACAATTTACTCTTAAATATCTCTTTAACCTGTTATCCCCCTATCATACATAGTCTCTACATGGTCCCATTGCACTCAAATAAAAAAGGATACCTTATTATAAAACACACACATTGACGAATCATTCAATTTCTTTTAGAATAGAGCAGAACAACACAGATACAAATAACAGACAGTCTGTCTGTCTGTCAGTCAGTCTGACAGTCAGTCAAGTCAATCGATGGATGTACTTCACACTGGATCAGAGGAAAAACATTTTCATTTCCACTCCCATGTGACTCAGATGTTTCATTGCTTTGTGAACATGAAAAAGCCATCACATCTGTATCAGGGGAAACACACTGTACACATGCCCCAGAGGGTCAAAATTCAGATGTGCTGTGTTTGTGAGTGAAGTCGAGGTGAAAACAACTCCACAGGAAACTAGCGTTAGTGTTATTTTTCTTTGTTTAAACACACATAACTCTGTGTCCTGGAAAAATCATGTACGTTGTTCGAATTCCACTTTTGGGCCTTGCAACAGTTTTGTTGTTTTAAAGAGGACTTGGTGTCAGTCTCCATGTTCTGTAGGTCTTCTTTAACTTTTTTAGTTCGGGATCCAGTTTAAATTTAGTCTCATCTTTCATCGGTGTGCCAAAGACCATTCAAACATACAGTATTAGTTTGTTTATGATATAGTGAAACATTGACCCACAGTAACACATCACACTTAGAAATGGCTATAAATTCAAAGATTTTCCAAGGACACTGATCTTTTATGTTGTTGTTTTTTTTCTATGCTAGCACCATACTAACTGCATGTACACAAATTCAGAGAGAAAGAGAAATGGTCTACAGAATCTGGTATTGTTGAATTGTTCACAAGGCACTTATCTAAATATTTTTTCTTTGTCCTCCTGTCTTTCTCTTGGTCAGTCTCTTTTATTAACTGCACAACAATACCAGGACATTCTGTAGTCAGCACTCTGTATTTACAGCCAATGGCTCTCGTAAACTCTGAAAAGTGCTCTGCTAAAATGATGGGAGATGAGAAATTGTTCTTCTCCTCTCCTGCACCTCTTCTTTATCCTTCTTTGTTTAAAAAACGGCAGTTTTTGTTCCTCTCTCCACTCCTTTCCTCTTCATACATTCCTAAATGTTCGACTCAGTGTAAGAGGTGTCTCAGCAGTCCAATTGTTCACTCGGTTATATTTGATGTTTCTTTTCAGACTCAGAACCGTCTGTCTGCCCCTTTGGGCAGCCATATTTATCTGATTCAAAGTTGCCAGTCCTTTAAATGCAGCTCAGTGTCTGTTTCTGAGGTTGTTTCCAAGCCCCAAGAATAAATCTAAGGACTCATCTGTCTGTTGGCCTGTTAGATATCTCTATATATCTCCATTCCTTTTATCCCTCCGTCCCTCCATCCATCTGTCCTTCTGCCTACTTACATCCAGAGGAGACATAAGGATGACATGCAGGATCAAGTGGTCAGTCTATCCCTGTATCCCTCCTTCCAACTATTCAATGAGATGTATTAGTTTAGGAGATATTTTCTTGATTTGATTAATCAGGGGGCAAAGGGTCCAAATGTTAACATCTGTTTGAGTCCAGCTGCGTGTCTGCCTCTCCGTCCTCCAGCTCTCCATCCCTCCATCTGTCTACCGATGTCTTGAGGACACGTCAAAGCAGGTGATCATCATGAGGTGGGCTTTGCAGAAGTTGACTCTGGTCTCCAGTTTGTCCGTCACCGTCTCCAGAGCTTCCAAATACTCCAGAGAGTCGACTTCGTAGACCTGCTGTAGCTCAACTGGATATGGACAGACAGTCAAAGAAAAAACATGACACTGTTAACATGTACTTTGTTTAGGAGTATATAAATCATTTAAATGGATAAGTCTGGTGATGTTTTATATTGTCAACAAATTCCATGAAAAGACCAAAACCAACAATTAATGTATCCTACTAACAAGTATCGTCTGTGTATCCAAAACCTGATGTAGCTTCTTCCTCCTTATTCCTTAGAGATACATTAATGAGCCACACTGTTGCACTGAACCAATGAATAAATCAGAATAAACTACAGTCCCCCATTGTAGTTTATTCTGATTTGATCTCGCATACACCGTCCTGCTGCCCTAAATGACTCACTAGAGCATAAACTGTGTGTCAATCCACAGCTGGAAATAGGCTCCAACAAATGCCCTATTTACTCCGATTTGGGAAACATTTGTTGAAAACTACAGTGCCCAGCTGTTTTAGGAATTTACTGATCTTTTTTTAAAAATGAAACTATGTATTTGTGACCCATTTTTAAAGATGCTTCTTCAGAAGGAACCAATGGGCTTGGGGCCGCAAGCCACAAACAAGGTGGGAAAGTATTGAGACAGAATGGTGTTGGTTGAATGTTGGTTTTGGTCTTTTCATTGGATTTATTGACAGTAAGAAAAATATAGAATAACACCAGCCATAACTGGTTATGATATAAAGATTATCTCATTAATCGTCTTGTGAAAATAATTTATTAACCCGTTTATAACCACTATACAAGATAAGACAGTTGGGCTCATACACACACACACACACTCACACAATCCCTGATGGGTCAGAGTCCTACTTACACTCGGTGGTCCATTTGTGTGGCTCCAGCATCAGGTACTGTTTTGTTTGTTCCAGCTCCTTCTTCAGACACTGGTACTTGGCTCTCACTTCACTGATTCTCTGCTGACGGTGCTCCAACAGACGGAGCTTGGCACTGACATACACCACCTCCTGACACGCAGAGAGAGGACAGACAGGCAAACAGACAGACAGACAGATATGGATTTTATTCGCCTTTATTTATCCGGAGGAGTGTGTTTTGAAACGCATGTGGCTCTCCTTCAGCGGCAGCCTGCTTAACATTCACACAGTTACATACATTCACACCTCATCGACTCTCAGTGTGACCGCAGTCAAGTACATTCGGACACTGAGCAGCTTCACTGGAGCAGTCGGGGGTTAAGTGGCTTTCTTAAGGCCGCTGCAGGGAAAATCTATATTTCATGCTTTTCTCTCCCACCCTCTTTCCCAAAGCTCACAATGCTCCCTCCCCTGAATACATAAAGGTTTAAGCGTGGAAAACCTGCACCATGCATTCATTTGCAACAATTTCATGAGTTTTACAGTACCACTCTGTATTCTGTATTCTGCTAAATCTTAAGAATTTTTAATAATTTCTAAAATAATACTTCAAAAGTAACACAGAGGAAAATGAAATGTAGATTTTAGTAGTGCTATTGTTGATTCATTCATTTTGTGAAAATCCTGACTGTTATATTTTTAAAACTCAACATTTTTTCTTAAGTCTTTCCTCATAGTAGCTCAGATCCCTTATATCTATTTCTTCTCTTGTTCTCCTCCAGCAACGGTGTCCAACAGAACACTTATTGCTTTTTAATGTCTCCCACAACTATTATTCATCAAATCAATTTCATTGACATCAAGTGCAATATGCTTCTTGCCCTCTGGGCCTCTTTCTCTGCTCTTTGGCTGTCCACCTTCTTTAATTTTCTCCCCACATCCATTCCTCATTCCTCCTCACCTTACCACCATAATGTATATTCTCCTCACACATGTTCTCCTTTCTTTAACCCTTTCCTGCTTCCTTTGCTCCCTCTTTTGTTTACAAATACTTTCTTCTTCCAAATACTTTCTCCTTCCTTTTTCTGTTACACCCCTTTCCCTTACTTTGGTCCTACTGTGTGTGAATGAGTTACCTGCTGAGACTGGGGAATTGTAGTCTGATCTGTACCTGCCATGTCTGTAATTCTCCCAAACTGTGAGGAAAAGTCACAGCCTCTTTTACCTGTACAGCCGGTGAAAGCAACCTCTGGTTAAACTGGACCCATCAGAATACTGACATCTACAACATTGGGGGAAAACTGTGGTGAATAATCCTTTTTGAGGGGAACACTCTCTCTACGTTTTCTTTAGGAGTGATTCACCTGAAGCACTTTACAAATTGAAGCCCAAACTCTTAACTGTGGTGCAGTTGGAACTTGTTATTGTTAAAGTGCATCATTATCAACGTTACAAATGCTGCATGGTACGTTTTTGTGTTTACTGAGAACATGCATCTTTATTACGAAGACACACTCACAGAGATGATTACAGAGATCTGTTTCTCCATGTAGACTGACCAAAAACATTACACGTCCTGTGATGACAGCTACTTTAGCTGTCTAATTCTTTTCATTTCTTTCTACCGCCCTCTACCCCCTTTCCCTAAGTTGCTTATTGTCCAAAGTGACTTGTTTTTTTCCCCCCTCGCATACATGGGGAGCAATTTGGGTTTTCAAGGACACTTAACATGTGGACAGGAGGAGATACTGTAGGGATCAAAACACTAACCCTACAATTAAAGGCTGACCCACACTACCACCAGGGCTATAGCTGCCATGTAGCTCAGGTTTGTTTCTGCCTCCCTCCTCTCACCCACGCCTCACCCGCCTCCTTTCTCTGTCTCACCTTGCTCCCTCCTTTGTCCCTCCTCTTCTGCAGTCGCTCGACATCATCTATCTCGTACACCTTGATCTCAAAGGATTCTGTCGTTGCAGTCGCGCCCCGGAGGCTCGAGGGAGCTGGGGGCCCCAGTGGACCATCGACCCAGCATGCACCTGGGCTGGAGGAGGAGGAAGAAGAGGAAGTGATGGCCTGTTTGGAGGAGCGGTGAGACGGTGAGGAGGAGGAAGAGTCCAAGGTCAGTGCTGGGATCAGACGACGACGCTGGAGGCCTGAAAGAACAAATATGAGGAAGATAACAAGAAAAGACTGTTATACACCCCCAGAGTTCATCACAAAGTGTTTCCAGATATAGAAACACAATTGGTGCTATATGCTGTATCCCTTAAACTATCTTATTCATTCATTCATTTAGCATGAATTATCCTCTTTATTCTGCTCAGATAATTGGCAGAATGAAGTTTCTTTATTGCCAAATATATTCCATGGTTTTATTGTCTTTCTAGTCTATACCATTAAAGGAATAGTTCGTGATTTTTGGAAGTACACTTATTTGCTTTCTTTCCGAGGGTTAGATGAGAAGATCGATACCACTCTCGTGTCTATCCATTCTATATAAGGCTACTGCCAGCAGCTAGTTAGCTTAGCTTAACAAATGACTGCTGGTTACCTGGCAACCTCACAGCAACAACAAGACCCCAGGAAGTCACTGCGCCCGGCCAAGAAATGGGTTGTGTCCGAAATCATTCACTCATTCACGCCTCCCTACTCACTATGTAGGGAGTTCTATGTAGAGGACTATATAGTGAGCTCATCTGCAAAATGAAAAAACACTTTTGGACACCACTCGGCTCATTTTCTCTGCGCCGTTAATGACGTCATTGCTGTCGCACAATTAAAACGTGCCAGGTCAACGTCGGTTGGTGGACCATCCATAATAAATACCAGCATGTATTTTTGCGATAAATACATTTATACTGAGCATATTTTCCCAAATTAATAAATATAAAGTACTTTGTGGCTGTTTGTGTTGTGATGTGCTGCTCTCTCTCCTCTCATCCGTCTGCCGTTTGTCTTTCAACGCAGTGCATGATGGTATAGAGGGCTTGGTTAGTGACCATCGGTTGTACACTACTTTTCATGATGCATTGTGGGATACCTTGAGTCCACTATATAGGGTATAATAATTCTCACTGTACACTGTTCGGACAGCACTACAAAATGGTGAACTCACGCTATAGTGGACTATATAGTGAGTAGAGTGATTTCAGATACAGCCAAAGTCTGGCGAACAACCGCCTGTAAAACAACAAATTGAAGTTTTTACATTTCAGTTTTTGTATGGATTAAACAAATGTGATATAACATCTTAATTAGTGAGATTTAGAGGTGCTGGTGCTGCTGATTTTGTTTCTTTCGGACAGGCTAGGTGTGTCCATCTGTTTCCAGTCTTTATGCTAAGCTAAGCTAACGTCTGCTGGCTGCAGCCTTATTTTGAACGGACACATATGAGAGTGGTATTAATCCTCTCATCTAACTCTCTGCAAGAAAGCGAATAAGTGTATTTCACATATGTCAAACTCTACCTTTAATTTAACATAATAAACACATACAGTATAGGTGAGCCCATATGGCATATGGTGTTTTCTCACCATTCAGTTACATAGAACCAGGATGAGATGGTAAAACACAAGAAAACACATGTTTTTAACTGCGCATGTGTTAATGTATCAATCCAGTCATACAGTATACAGTACAACTTAAGTTGTGTTCAACAGGGAACTCCTTCTTCACTCTCTGTGTCTTACAGGGGGAAACAAGAAGACAGGACGTGGATATAGAAGCAGAATATTGTAAGCCAAGGAAAGAGAGGTAGATGGAAGAATCACTGGAGTGAAAGGAAAGAACAAAAGAAAAGCACTGGGTGATTGAAAAAGCAGAAAGAGAGCGAGAAACAGATAATGGAGTGTGAAGCGAGATAAAAAGTTTAGTCTCTGTTCATGGAGCTCATAGATAAGAGCACCAGGTCACTCTCTAATCTGCCCACTGCGCTAGAATGAACACACACACTCATACATGCACACACGCATTGCATAGAAATTGCCAGCCATGTCGACAGGAATGAGAGTTATCAGATTCACCAGGAACTGAGAGATAAGGTGCGTGAGAGAGAAAGTGGTGATTTTAATAAGGTTGCAGCTGTCTTTTGGTCTCAGAGTGGCACTGAGAGGTCAAGCAGAGACATTTGTATTTCATTACGTAGCAGGCAGCAGAATATAAGTGGACGGAGAAAGGGTCTGCAGGGAGGAGATGGTGCAAGGGGAGGGAGTTGGGCGAATGAGGTAGAAAATGTGTGAGAGGAATAGATGAAAAAAGATGAGCGGAGGTAGAGAGATGGAGGAAAAATTGAGAGAGAGCCTGTGAATCCAATCTAATGGAAATCAAGCACAAAGAGAGGCTCAGCTGGAGATGTGATTAACATTTCGGTCGCTAGTACATCTGCCCTTTCTTCCTCTTACTATTTATACTCTGTCTGCCTGAATTGGGACTGAATTGTTGTATCCATCTTGGACACGTGCAACAAACACAGAGTAATCCTTTCTGTCTTTGTGTCTTCTTGTGACAGTTTGACTGTGTATGCTCTTTGAAGCACAGGATCAGTCGTGGTTAAAGGAAAATGAGAGTAAATCCGGACTTTATACTGCTTGGCAGGAGGTGAGGCTGCATCCTACACACATGGATGGAAAGGGTTACTCCAATTTAAACACGCCAGGAAGAGCTGTCTCTGTCCAATCTGATTTTATGCACATATCCATCCTTAATGCTTAACCAGTAGAGTGTAATTTGGCGGGCACATTAGCAGCCTCTCCGTGTGGTGTTCTGGTGAATATATATTCATTACAGCCCACACCAGCAGATTCCCTTTACCATTTCACAGATGGGTGGTCAGGGTCACCTTTCCTACCAGGCTCCTTCTGCAACCACAGCTTTCTTCACTTTTCCCTTACCTGTTCATTGCTTTCTCATTGTGCTTTTTCACCAATCGATTCTCGTCATAGAGATCTTTCTCTTTCTTTCTATTAGTTCTATCTTACTTTCACAGCTCTCTTTCTTTTTCTAAAAGAATTATTTACGTGCTTTTCAGCTCGAAAAGCTCTTTTGATTAAGGCAAATCGCTTACCCCCTACAGTATAAACAACAGTAAGCTGATTCCTTCCGTTTGTCTTTCTTTCTTTCTTGTCTTGTTGATCCAATTAAGTGAGAATGTCATGAAAGCGATATTTAGAAAATAGGTTTAAATGTTCGATTGTGACCTGTGTTGCTCCTGCTCTTCTTGCTGCTCTTGGAGCTCCGTCTGGAGGAGGTGGTGGCTGAGCTGTGCTCACTGAGGGAGTCCTGAGCGGAGGAGGTGCTTCCTGTGTTCTCACTGCTGTCTCTCAGCATGCTCTCATAGCCACTGCTGCCTCCACTGTGGTAAAACAAGGCTGTCTTCCCCATGGCCGGGGGGAGCTCGCCGCTCAGTACACTGCTGTTAGATGCAAGATGAGATCACAGTTAAAGTTAAAACAGTTAAAAATATTTTATATTTCTCATTGAACTTGAGCTCATACCTGTTGTCACTAGCATGGCCACTGCTGCAGCGGTGTGGTTTTCTGGGAGCTGTGATCTTGCTGTAGGGGGAGGGCAGTGTTTGGACCACTGCTGCCCTCTCCTCTCCCAGGCCACCTCCACCACTACCTCCTGCTCCAGCTCCCCCTCCGCTGAGAACAGGAAAATAGGACAAAAGAGTTTCAGCAACAGTCAAAACTACCTTGAAACTGTTACTTGTGCATCATATTTATTGTCATGTAATGAACTGAATTTATATTAAGTGCACGATGAATCTTGCACTTAGTGTAAGTTTCTTTGTCTATGTCCTTCTAAATGCCTGAAATGTAAAATAAAATAAAACTGACTAACCTTGGCCCTCCAACTCCTCTTTCCTCTCCTGGATCTGTGCCTCCTCCCTGGGCATGACTCCTGGAACGGGAGCCTGTGCTTCCCTGGAGGAGCTCTGAGATTCGTCCGTTGACAGCCCGGAGAGGTAGCTTGGCAGCCAGGCTTCCCCCTCGACTGCGACTCAAAGACTGGGTAGACCAGGATGCAGGGGAAGGTCCCTGCTGCTGCAGAGGGCCCTGGACTGAGTTTTGGGGCTGAGGAAACAGATAAATGGCTTAGGTGGATGGAAGGTGAAACAGAGGCCATGACTGCTTGAATTGTTTGCATTGACTAATTGATAAATGTGTTCTGTGTTTCTTCTTGTCTAAAAACTGAAAGCACACAAAGAGGATAGTCGTTGCTAAAACTGGGTGGTTCATGCAGTTTTGCGTGATGTCATGTAGTTTATAGGTGTTAAAAGTGAGTTATTTCTTCCTACCTTTCCATTAGGAGGAAGGCTGGAGCTGCGGCTGGCAGCTTGGCTTAAAGACTTGGTGGAGAAGCTCAGAGTCTTGGTGCTGGAGGCAGACAGACTCCTGGCCTTAGGACTGCTGGTCATCAGCAGCTTACTGACTGCTGAGATCTTTGACTGGCTGCTGGCTTTGGCTGGTGACTGTGGAGCGCTGCTTGGACTGGGACTGGCACTGAAACTGGGGCTGCTGCCGTTTCCAGTAGGAGAAGAAACTGATCCAGCACGGGTGAGGCTGCGCCCAGTACGAGGCATGGTGCTGTCTCCCCTCACTCCTCCTCCTCCCCCTCTCAGGCTTCCCCCCCTCTCCAGAGAGAAGCAGTCATAGTGGTGGGGACCACTGTGGGAGCTGTGGACCCGACCCAGCGAGTTGGTTCTGTTTGCAAGCTGTTCTAACTTGGCACTGAAAAGTCTACTGCTGTCTATGCTGGAGCCTCGTTGTCTGATGACACCTGCAGAGCCACATCCAGATATCCCTGCATCATCTGCTGAGATGCCCAGTAATGCGAATCCGTGGCTGGGTTGGTGGAGAGGGCTGGCTGCCCTGTTCCGCTGATCGAGGCTGGATTTCCGTACCGGTGGCAGAGGTGGGATTCCCCCCTTCTTGTGGGAGAAAAAGCCTTGTTTTCCAGTTGATCCCCGGCGGTCAAGTGTGGCGCGGGGACTGCAGGGAGTTGAAGTGGTGACGCCAAGATTACGGTACTCGATTCCATTGTCTAAGCCGTCGTGGCGGTTGAGACGGTGCCAGCCACGTGGAAGACTGGCAGTGCGGTGGATATCTGGGCTGTAGATACTAGTCAGGCATTCTCCCTGGGCAACAACAGCGACCATCTCACAGCCATCCACCACTCTCTTAAAGGAATCTGGAGACGAGACAACCTCACCACCTGAACTGGAGCTGCCATGATCCCCACCTGGTGATGGAAGAATAGCAAATAAGAAAGAGCATAGACTTAATTTAAGAATCCTGTAAATCTTTTACTTTGAAACAACATCTCACTGTTTCTTGTCATCAGGCCTGGACTGGCCATCGGGAGCACCCGATGTGTTAATGATATTACCTAATGATATCTGCCTGTCATCACAGGCGACTGGTCACACCTCACAACTACCCTTCCTGGGTTGATTCTTTGTTTTTATAAACTAATAAATGGCGTCAACACTTCATCATGCTATGTAGGAAAGCAAGATGTTTAGGCACAGAAATAATAATTTAACTAACTCCTAAACCTGAAGACACTTGGTTGTTATTTTAATGTATTTTGAGGCAGTTTTTGTGTGTAGTAATAAAACTACAAGATATGTTACTGGCATAAACAGTAAACAGTAAAACTATTTCAACAAAGCAGTTACAGTATACATATATGGCCTGTTGTGAATGAGTGGAGGCCTGGGCTGACATTACTGTAGATTCCCGGATTATCCCAGTCCGGCCCTGCTTACCATCCCTGCAGAAGCTCCGGTGGTCTCCAGTCCCAGCTCCAGCCTGGCTCTTTGAATGCTCTACCTCCCTCCTCCCTGGCCTCACTTCATAGACAAGCTCCCTGGACCTCCCCTCCTCCATGCTGCGCTTCAACCAGGGGTCTTCAAAGCTCATCTCACTGGAAATAGAAGCTAAAAGTGGTGCGTTAAATTTGCCTGGGTCTTTCATTAAGCTGGTCTTGGTAGGTGACGAGAGGATGGTTGGTTCCTGTATAACCATGGGTTTGACAGCCACACATGGGTGCACACTGATGGTAGTCTTGAAGGGAGAGAGGTTACCAGGTCCTGCCAGAATCTGGATGTTAGTTTTAGCCATGGAGGGAGGCAGTTTCCTCAGCCTGTCTTTGGTTGGAGTTCCCTTATCACTCCCGTTTTCTGACAGCACCACCTCTCCTTCCAGACTCCCTCTTCTCGGGCTGCCACAGCTTTCATAACCACCCAGCTCCACAGGTTCAGCCAGGGCCTCACCTTGCTGGCTCTGGGACTGACTGAAACTGTGGAGAGACTGGTCAGCTTCACTGCCCACGCTCAGATCACTCATCCAGGAGGACATCGGTGAACCACAGTTAGACATCACCGTGGCTAAGGCTTCACCTTCTATCCGCAGCTTAGCCATCGCCACCTGCAACAGGACACAGTTCAACTGGGTATGACATCTTGAAATCCTAAAAATAATTCATTTTTATTTATTGTTGATTTACATAAGATTTAGGCTCTGGTTTAGCAGTACAAAAAGGCTGCCATCTTCATTAGACTTTATTCAAATTCTGGAAGCTAAAGATAATTTTGTCAATATCATTGAATATAAGAACTTCTCTATATGAAGTTCAGGTTATTTTAATCCGAACCTGAGTTAAAAAAGGTATACATTTGATTACCTGGAGGTTGATAGGTTTATAGACCCTCATAATGACAAAGGCTGCTATGTTGGCCCCACAACCCTAGTTTATGGCCTTTGTTATGGTGGGTATTTGGTATTAGTCACTGTAAATGCAAAGAAAGTCAGTCACACTAACCTCTGCCATGGCAACAACCTCTGTAACCCCTGAGGTTGTTACAGGACCTGCAGGCATGTGATAATCCTCCACAGCTCCATCCTCAGCAGTACCGCTGATGACGCAGGCGGCTTGAGAGCCGGAGACGAGGGCAGTGACAGAGCAGCAGTCGCTGTTGAAGCTGATGATGCTTGTTGGACGACACGTCAGGACTCCCTGAGTCTCCATGAGAGCTGTAACATCAAGGTTTTCCTCACCTCCAGAAACCACAGTGTACACCAGTTCGTCCTCCCCAAGCGAGAGAGGTGTAACTGTTCCTAGAGATACTGCTGGTCCTGAGGCTGCAAGTGAAGGAGAGTATGAGAACCAAGTTACCACATTTGCTGATTTTGTTCTTGCTTAGTGTGGTACATGTTTGTCGTCATAATTCTGAGGGTTTACATATGACTCATCCGATTTATTTTTCATCTCACCCCCTTTCCTTGTGTAAAAAATAGCAGCATTTTAATGCGACTCACCATCCCTGTGCGTGTCCAAGGGTATCGGCGGGACATCATCGTCACAGAGTGTCTCAGCTGAGCCCAGGCTGGCAGACAGAGATGGAGTTGGCTCTCGGACTTGTGGGCTCATGCCCACCGGAGAAGTCCTGGACAGCAGGGACTCTGTGGAGGATCGGCCGCTGTCTGCAGCCAAACTGTCTGCAGAATCAGAAATACACATTTGGCGTCGTAATTTTTTTTTTTTCCAAGTGCAGAATACAAGAAAATTGGCATCACAGAATGATGCCAATTTCAAACCACTGTCTATTATGCAGATAAACTGTGTTGTGCTCAGGTGACTCAGTATGTGACTATATTGTATATGCCTCAAGACAGTTACATAGACTCTGTTATGGCCTTGTAAAGGTGTTGGTATATAACAGCAATAACATTACCTGCAGGAGGGATTAGCAGTTGAAGAATGGGAAAAAATTACGCCCAAAAACAGACTGTTTGTACATTATTAAGACTTAAGAAGTACCACTGGCTTATCACAGCATGTGTTACAACAGGATAACTAATGACTGTATATGGAAAACAGAAAATTAATCAATAAAATAGAAATATTTTAGATATATATGATATATTTGAGTCTGTCTCTATATGTTGGCCCTGTAATTGACTGGCGACCTGTCCAGGGTGTACCCCGCCTCTCGCCCAGTGCCAGCTGAGATTGGCTCCAGCAACCCCGTGGCGACCCTCTAAAAGGATAAGCGGTATAGATCATGGATGGATGGATGATATATTTGGTGAGGATATGAATACCAATTTCTACTGAGTGTGGAAATTGCCAAAGTTAGACTAATAGCACATAAATATTTATCAGTCACATTCTTTCAGTTTGGTTGTTTATTCTTGGTCTCTATCCAAATGGGTACAACATTAAATGCAGGGAACAAATCTATCTAGATATGTGTGATTTTACAAATGAACCTGAGGGTGCTACACAATAGTTTAAAGAACTGTCTCTGATCTGTCTGTATGTCTCTGAAAATCACATACACTCTAAAAAATAGCCAAGAAATGTTTCAGTGTGGCTCTTTAAAACACTATTTCACAAACAATGCAAGAATCGTGTAATTGATGAGTTACTTAGATATTCAGTATAGCTTATCATTGTATTTTCAATCCATAGTGGATGAATGGGATGGAATGATTACTGTAATGGACTGGTACTAAAAGCACTAATTAGGCCTTTAAATGAAGTTTTCAAAGGAGAATATATATATTCAAAGTGGGAAACGAGCTTAAGAAAGGAAAGGAAGCTAAAAATGTGACAATGACAAGTAGAAATGATTAAAAGTTCAATGAAAAAAGTTAAAATATCAATTATCATAAACATCAAACATGTATTTCAAGGTTTCAGTGTAAGCACAAAGCATAAACACGTAGAAAGATGATGCATACTGTCTGAGGTCAAAGCGTCTGTGGCCTGGCCGTCTTGAGCCAGAGTGTGTGAGGACAGAGGGGGCGTTGCCGGCATCACGCCCTTCTGGGTGTACACTTTACACCGCTGGGACGGGGAGGACGGAGGCCTGAGGAGGAATATAAGGATCAAACATTATGGAGCCGGTCTTTGGTGCTGCTGTCTTCTTACATATTCAGACTGTTTATTAGCCCACATGCAACTCCTTCGTTGCTGCTTAAGGTTTGATTTAGTTATAATAGAAACATCAGCAAGAAATTATTTTCGTGTTGATTTTTTTTATTAAAACTGAATGTAAGGAAAAAGCCCACAGTGCCCATGTGTATGCATATGTAGTTTACCTGTAGTCTGAGGTTTTGGTCAGGCTGGCGATGCCGAGGCGTGGTGATCCTAGTGGGCGTGCCTTCCCCTCAGCGTTACAGCCCAGATTCAGACTCTCGCGGCTGTTCAGAAAGACAATAAATGAAACATCTTGTCAGTTAAAGCCAAATACTTTCCAAAGGCTAGCAACATCTGCAAGAAAAAGAATAAAATTCACATAGTACCACCTGTCCTCACCTGTCATTCAGCTGGGAGTTCTTAGCCCTGGGCAGGGGGTTAGAGGTGATGCTGCTGCTTCCTGTAACGCTCCTGGTACTAGTAACTATGGGGGAACCAGAACTCTGAGCCAGGCTGTGGATCATCGTCTGGGCCAGCTCCGCCTCCTCCACCACCTCCTTGATCTCCTGCAGCTGCTGGTCATTGGTCCTCCTCCTGGAGGCTGCGGCAGGTGAGGAGAAGGAGGACTGCACTGCACCTCCTACAGCACATGCAGAGCCTGGAGATGTTGGACAGAACAATGTCGTGACTTGATGCTGAATTACAGAACTATAGTTGTCACACTGGTCTACGGAGGCCTTCAAAGCCAGTTTTTGGTCACAAATTATTTGAGTCCAAAAAGTAAAAGGCGCTGGAATACAACATTTACCTACAGTATTATGTAATCAATGAATTAACCTGTTTTGGTTTCTGTATCCAGCACAGCGGCAGAGCCAGGAGCAGAAGGAGCCGAGGGCGGGACGGCTGAAGATGGACATGGCTCTTGTTTGGCACCTTGTTTGCTCGCTGGAACCTCCTCAAAGGGGAACTTTGCCACCTGAACAAAGTGACAGAGTGACGGATGAAAAAAAGAAAGGCTCTGTACTTCATGTGAGAATACCTGAGATAGTTTGATTTGATTACTGACAAAGGCAATGCTCTCCACTTATGTGGCCTTCAGTGGTGGTGGAACAGAATAAATAAGATCACTTGAGCTGCTAACAACATAAAAACCTGCATTAGTGACATACAAAGATCCTATACAAATATTTTAACAATAGTAAGGCCATGTCTTTTCAAATGCAATATTTTGTAACACAATTGAAAGCATATGCTTATTCAGAGGGAGAGAAAATTGTCACGACAAACACTGTGACAGCAAGAAAAGATTCTGCAGATCCCTGCAGAAACTTTTAAGCAGGTACAGACAAAGTCCTTTTTCCATTTGAATAGATAGAAGATGTTCAACTTCAAATTTTCACTATACCATCAAAGACAGATCCCATCACACTAACAGAACAATTTAACAACAAAAGGACAGAAAACTCTCATCACCTCCTCGCTGCCATCAATGCAGTCCAGCCTCTCCTGCAGCTCAGCAAAGGTGTTGCACTTCAGGCACTCGGCTCCCTCCTCTGGGACAGGAGCCAACGGCTGCCCCAGTAGTGACTGAGAGGGCTGAGGGAGGGGCTGAGAGGGGCCACTGGGCTGGTCCTCTGGCTGTGACTGCACCTGTTGGAACAGAAATCACAGAGAAGTAAGTCATCTAATGTTAACAAATATTCTTCTGATTACTGCTGATTGCCTGAGCTCTAAATGTAAATATATTTAAATTACCTTGTTCTGGGCTCCAGCGGCCTGACTTTGTGTTTGCTGCTGCTCTGACGTTTTACCTCGAAGCAAAGCAGGAATAATTGGTACAAATTCTGGCGGCCCCTCATTGTCCGTCAGCTCTCTATCTGACACCGCAGCCCCGTTCGGGCCCACATAGATCACTGTGTCACATGACTGCTCGCTGCTCGAGTATTCGTCAGGGTCGCTGGACAGTCGCAGCAACGGGAGGTCAGAGTCAGCGTCGCTGCGGTGATGGAAAGGTCGCAGGTGGGTTGGACGACGCATGCGACCCTCCTCACAGGAGCTCTCTCCTCCAGAAGAGCTGGAGGTGTATTGCTGAGGAGAGACAGCGACGGGCAAGGAGAAGGCAGAGTGAAGTGAGAGAGAAAATATTCCCTTTTTAGATTTGCAGAGAGTGATTTTTTTTTTTTGCCTTTAATTGACAGTTCACACTGGAGAGAGACGGAAAAGATAGAGAGAGAAAAGGAAAAGTATGACATCCAGGCAGAACCTAGACCAACATGCACCCTATCCAAGCAATATAACATAATAGATTTTAATTTAATTTATTCCTATCTCTATCACAGACTGTCCCTTTAAAGTATCTCATGACTTCAGTTTTCTCTAACTGGAGCTTTATTTCTAGAGCTCCGAAGCCTTCACTCATTTTTCTTCAGCTGAACAGTTCTGAAATAAGTGAGCATGAGAAGTGAAAGGTGAGAGAGGGTGTCAGCAGCACTACAGGCACATGTGATGGAAAGGGAGGAGAGGTGAAAAAATGCATGATGTTTGGAAATCTACTCAGCACAAACTCGTCATCATTCAAAATAAAGGAATTTCCACCTGTAGCTAGTTATACAAAGCTTTTCACATAAACTCAGTAAAATAAAACATACAGTACACTGTCAAGATTATGAGCAGGATGTAAAGTATATGTTTCATTGTAAGATTGACACGGACACTGATTAACAGCGAGTTATGTGTCCATCTGTTTAAGGTATCCTACCAGTGGCTGTAGTTGTCTTTATCTTGGACTTAATGCACTTGAAGTTTTTGTTTTATGAGATTAAGAGAAATTATCTCTCAGTTTTAATGAAGCATCAAGGTTTGAGTCAAACTCACCACGGTGACTTTAGTTTTCTTCTTTTTCATGCGGAGGACGCGGGAAGCGATCTGGATGGTGGAAAGGGTTTCTGAGAAATCTCTGGGTGAGGCAGAGATGTGAGCAATCATGGTGGTCCGGCAGTTCATGTTGCCTAGCGACTCCCTTAGCAACATGGTCAGCTTGCTGTCCCTAGTAACACACATACACCGAGATGTGAGCACTAAAGACACGTTGGAAATGCACACAGTCACTCAAACATGTGACAAAACTGGTCGATTTTCCAAAAGACGCCCACACATATCTGACATTTGACAAAGGATTATTAATAGCTTGTCTAGACCATTAAATATTTTCTACAAGTTGGAGAGAGAATGCTAATAATCTATGTAATAATGATACTAGGCTAACATTCATATAAATAAAGCTAAAAGATTCAAAAGGTCATGGTAATTATTGATTATGTTTATTGATTAAGGCTGCTAAAACCCATGAAAGGTTGCTATTGCAGACTAAAGCTAACAAAGTCTTAAAGGAAGCACTCTGGATATTATGTAGTCTAATATTGGGAGATGATCTATATCCCAGAGAGATTATACCAGCAGATGGGAGAGTAAAAGTAGGCTGTGTGTTTAAGAAAAGACTTTCTCCTGGGTGGGCTACTGCAATCATTCACAGCCTTCTGTGTGTGTGTGTGTGTATGTGTGTGTTTGTGTGCGTGTGTGTTGAGGCCTGCAGGCTGACAGTGAGTAAAGCTCCTCTGTGGCCCAGTACCTCACGCTGCTGTCCCCCTTTTCTAAAAACACAGCCTGCAGGCATGTCTCACACACATACGTATGTGTACGTTCACGTGCACAAGCACACACACACACACACATGTATGTACACACTGCTATATCTTGACCTCATCTTTCTCATCGATGCTCTACTCCTCCTCTCCTCTCCTCTCATTTTCTTCTTTCTCTGTTCGCTGCCTCAGGCTTCAACAAAACCCTCTTCTCCCTCCCTCAATCCATCTCTATCTCTATATCTCTCCCTGAAATTAATGTAGGTAAATTCATGACTCATGAAGTATTCATTTGCATGTTAATTCAAGTGCTTTCAGCCTGTGCTAGATTTATTACCGTTTTGGGGTTTTTTTTATACCAGGAAGGACTACTGTATGTAATATGATGCTCTCTATGATTAAAACTAGGCTGTTATTAATGCTGCATCTAAATTCCTAGATCACCATTATTACAAGAAGCTAATATTAAGGAGTGCACCTGAAGAAGCCACATTGCGAAACACGTTGTTCACGCACAGATTTGTACTTGTGTATGACTGAACTAATAAATTTAGACAATCTAGACTTTCCTGGAGTGCGCTGGAATTTCAATACTTATATTGCTAATATTAAGAATTGTCAAACTGTGATATTGGATTATAAAACAACCGACTGTGTCCCTGAAGTGTCTTGTATGACAGAGAGACTTAGTATACTGTAGGAGTGGGGGTGTCAATGGAAACACTTAGGGAGCTTTATGACTGAAGGGGGGCTTTGCCAGGAGAAAGATACAGCAAAGCAGATGGGAAGTGATTTTGGACAAGGAGCTGTACAGAGTCCCTGATGAGAGAGGTCGGTGTTTAGTGAATCTACATGAGCATGTTGAGGCTGAAACGTGGGTCCTGCAAGACTGTCGTCTGTCTGGCATCACGGTGAGATGCTTGGATTCTTGTCTGGGAAAGAGCCAAAGTGTTGATTTAATGGTGACAGACAACTGTCTAATGCTTCTCTCTTGAACTGGGAACCTACAGATACACGATAATGTCCAATATTCTACTGATCAACTGGCACAGAATCACCGGTTACCTAGCAACAGCACTGGAATGGGACTATAAGAACAGGGTGGGACCCTATCCCAAAAGTAGGCTAACGAAGCACTTGGAGACAGGCTGAGTCTTTAACTGTGATGAAATTAATGAAGCAGAGTTCTTGACTCAGACTGGAATCAAATGCATTTTTGGTTTTGTTATCGCTTCCAATAGTAATGTGACAAACATTACAGGAAAGACTGTTTTTTAATTGTGGGGCAGTAAATCAGTCAGTCAGTTGGTCAGTCCATCACTTTGGTCCAGACTGAAATATCTCAACGACTAGATGGATTGCTATGAAATGTAGTACACACATTCATGATCCCCAGATGAGGAAACCTAATGACTTTGGTGACCCTCTGACTTTTCCTCTAAATTTTGACTTACCCAGTGAAGTATATATCTCCACATCTACATGATGGATGGGCACACATTTAGGTACATTTTGGACATTTATGTTCCCCACAGGATGAATTGTTAAATGATCCTCAAAAATTTTACTTTGTCCAATACCTTGCTTTTTGACCAAATACCTGCAAAACTAATTCCCATCAGCCTCAACTGTACTTTGAATTGAGTGCCAATCAGATGCTAACACACTAAACTAAGATACTTAACAATGTAAACATTATCTGGTCACTATCTGCTTATCTGTTTATTTGTCATTGCTAGCATGCTGAGCATTTAGCTCCAAGCACCACTGTGCTTGGAGCTTACTTACTTACTTTAAGTACAGCCGCACAGAGCTGCGAGCATTGCTGCTGACTGGTTTTGTTTCTCTAATTTTGGAAGTGCTGTATAGTTTGTACCTCATTGTCTCCAAATACTAGCTACCTTCAAATTCTTGTACTGTATAACGACACAGACCTAGCTTTCTTTCATATTTCAAGGAAGAAGATAATTGAGCAAACAGCTACCTGCTGCTCAAAAACACCAACAGCCAAATGTTTTAATAAATAGTTATAAGCTAGTCTTATATATCCTGCTGACTATAGCTATCCTGCAGTGACACACTCCACCCGTCTCTACTGACATCCATGTGAGCTTAGTCGTGCTCCGTAGCCTTTGCTCTGTGTGATTTGTGATTCTGTGTCTTGTTCTCAGTCCTTGGTTCTAGAGAAGTGGCAATAACACGGCATACATCGTTAAACCAGTCCAAATCCCCTCACAGTCCAATAACAGTCTGAGTCACCAGTGCCAAACCAGACTCAGCATGGCTTTGCTTGCAGCTTCAGCGTTAGGTAGCAGGTTGTTTTGCAATGTAAATGCAAAAGCTGGTGATTAAATTAACCCAGCAAGAAGCACAGAGCTACACAGCCCTTAAGGAGAGTGGAAGAGCAAGGAGGAAGGAGGGAAGAAAAGAGGAATTAAATAGATGGTAAGGTAAAATGAGAACATTTACAGTTTGGTCCTTATACTGTACATACTGTACACTGCCTGGGCATATTAAACTTTGCTACAGCAATTATGGTTTTTTCCCCATTACATGTATTTTTATTTTCTACCGACTTACTGGTTACCTCTGGCTACAATCTGTATGTCTGTATTATCTCTCTCTCTTCCTCTCTCTCTCTCTCTCCTTTCCTCTCACTGCCAGTCAGTTAACCAGCAAAATGAATGTGATGAATATGTAACAGCAGCTGTTGTTGTTTATAACATTAAGTCCCCAAAACCTCAAGCAACTTAAGAGATCTCTCGCCTGTTTTTTCCTTTCCTCTGCTCCTCCAAAACATCCTGCTTTCCTCCTCATTTAACCCTTCACTCCTCTCCACGCTTCTTTCTCCAGATTGTGAGCCGAGCCTCTTGTATCCTCGTCTTTGTTTTCTACCTCAATTTCCTCTCCTTACTTTATTCAAAGCTTTCCGCTCACCTCTCCTCTCCTCGCTTACTCTCCTCACACATACATACACCACGCACACACCACCTTACTTGTACGGGATGTGCTTGCTCCCGTTGACCAGCGCCAGGATCACGTTCCCAAGGGCAGATAGAGAGAGGCACAGAGGAGCTGAGCTGGGTGAAGAGTTCTCCTTGCTTTTCCCACCTCCTCCTCCTGCTCCTCCAAGTACTTTGACATCACAGCTGCCCAGGTCCAGCAGGTGGAGGCGACTGCGACCTCCTGACACTGGCAAAGTGAAAAATTGGGCCACAAAGGGAGGAGGAAGGACAGAGGATGGTAAGGGGTGAGGATAAAAGAGAGGGGATGAAATGAAAAGGAACAGAATAAAGCAAAGCAAACATTCAATTTAAAAAAGAAATTCATCTTTCAGTCTTGGATTTCTATAGAGATCATTCTGCAAGTTCAATTTATCACAAAGAGTATTTTGTATTTAACTGAATTAAATGCACTCCTCAATGTTGAAATACAGTATTATGCAATTTCCTCAATGAATCATAAGAGTTTGTACCAACGTGACCAAAGAATGCAGCCAGAGTTATTTCTCTGAATTCTGTAGCAACGTAATGGGAAACCTAGTTTTCTAAAGGTTAAGACTGTTGCAATTGCAATTATGTGAGCCAGACATGGCTGAAAGACATGTTGTGAAACAGCGTGTGTTCCCACATTAGTTGTTTATGTCATCCTCAAACATCCTCATTGCCTGCATGTGATATATGTACGCACGTACACGCACACACATTACACACAAACATTTCTGCCCAAGAGTGGGAGTGCTGAAAGTGATTATTATCAGTGATATTTCGGTCAGACATCTGTCACAGTCTCTCACACAGTTACACACAAAGAAACTCACACTACCCCTGCATTATCACCCAGTTATACATGTAGACACATGTGATATGACTGTGAATTAATCTAAACACAGAATCTATATAGGGATCATATAGTCTGTGATAGGTATGTGGAAAATTCTGATGCTTAAGCTCCTTATTTATCCAAAGTGGCTATAGGCGAATAGATTGATCTGTCTATCATTATTGATGTGGTAAAGCAATAGTCATATACTATGATATGATAACAATAGAGCTAATAGTGTATCTGCACCGTCGGCTGCAGCAGGTGTTTAAATGTAGAAGTAGCTGTAATAGTTAATTTGCTATTGTTAAGTCTTAATGTTAATAATTACATTCGACAAAGTGACACCAATAACAGTGATGATGGCAATAACAGTGTTAGAACAAACAGTACTTACTCCCTCCTTTGCCTGTCTTTTCCATGCGATACTGGTATATGTGTAATGTAAACAGCATGTGTGAGTTCCTATGTTCTTCTTCCGTAGTGTTGGGGCGTTGGCTACTGTGGCGAGCTGCTATGGCTGCATCCAGAAACCAGGCTGCCTTCTCTGGAGTCGGAGCACGCAGTTCAGACTGGTTCTGGAGCTGGGAAATGTGTGGGAAGAGAAAAACTGTGTGAATATTGCCCATATAGACATATTAAAGGAGGACAGAGAGCCAGGCAAGAAGGAAAGTACCATTTTATCTTGGCTGGGGAGGGGCTCGGTTTACCTACCAAGAAGTGTCCAAACACAGATAATATTGTGTACTATGAGGATTCTGTATGCATGGGATTGATTGGCATATTCAAATAAAGCATTTTCTATTTGCCTGCAGGTATGGGAGACAGAGACAGAGGGAGGCAGAGATGTGTAAGAGAGTGAGAGAGAGAGATAGAGTGTGTGTGTGTGTGGTACTGCAGGATATCATTACTGATGAGATTATGTCAGATTAGTTAAGGATTACACAGATGTTCTTGTATCAGACCCTATAATCCTATAAACATATAACTGCAGCCACACACACACTAGCTCCCCCTCTGTCACTCAGTCGCTTTTGGCACTCCTCTACATACACACACTATTCAGACTGCTATGTAGTCGCTGCCTTGAAATGAATGATGGTGATAATAATAATTATAATTGCGATGAGACTTATTTCATGTAAGCGGCCTTTTGTTGTCTGAATGATGCTCATCGGTAAATTCACAATTCAAAAAATGTCACTGTGAGCAAAGTAAATTTTAAAAAAGCTTGAATATTAACAGCCAAAAACGAGTTATTCTTCCATGTTTGTGTCTTCAAGTCTTTTGCACTTGATTTAGCCGGCCAGAAGCAGTAACCGTATTTTAATTAAAACAGATGAATAAATGAGCCAGCTATTTCTGAGACTGGTGTTTTAAAAGATACCTAGTTTATTTCGGAAGAGAGGGGATTCTAATAGCATACTAAAGCCTTTATATTGCATCTGCTGTTCCACGGTGAGTGTGTGTGCATGCATGTGCAACATCCCACAGTAGCTAAGACAACAGAGAATTGCCAGAGGCTGAAAAAACAAAGGTGAAGCATATTGATTATTGCTACAAGGCCTGAGGCTGTTCGTACACACACACACACACACACACACATGGAATTGAATGTACAGCAACCACATTACATAAACTAATGTCACCGTTGGCTGCAGCAGGTGTTTAAATGTGCGCATGTGTTTGTGCATGTGTGTGTGTACCTGCATGCCACAGATGGGGTCCTCAAACAGGTAGACTCCAGGTGACTGTCCATCCTGTAAGCTGCCCGTGGCTACTTCAGACAGCAAGTCCTTAAGGTTCTCCTCTTTTCCCCAAACCTACACACACACACACACACACACACACTAGTTGACTGGTAGAAGTCACCTCAATGTCTTTTATTTTTTTATTTTCTAAATCTGGTCAGACCAATCTTAAAGGGAGAGTCCAGCCTTCATTAAAACCTTATAAGAGAGAAGTCAACAGTTAAAAATATTACAGTACAGGTGTCGGATACTACACTGCCAGCACTGCAGCTACTGCCACTACTACTTAGTGGCCTCCTTTCTCAAATGTCTGTATCAGTAATAGCACCTGTTTGACTCTGCAGGGAATGTTTCAAATTGAGGTCTCGTCAGTAACACTGACCTCGACTGCAGAGACGCGAACAGAGAAACGTGCTCCTGTTTTCTCCTTCCTCTCGTTGATGAGTTTAAACAACCAGGAGATGGCACAGGGAATTATACCCAGAGTCTGAAGAGAGTCATCACGGCCAATCATTGTGTAGGATTTACCTGGAAGAGACAGACAGAAAGACAAAATAGGGGAAGGGTTAACAGAAAAAGACGATATATATCAAAAGGAACATCATCAAAAAAAGGACTCCCAGGAAAGAAGTGCTTTGTATGAAGAGACGCGTGTGTGTGAAATGTGTGTGTTTGAGTGCCTGAACGTGCATGTGCACTTGGAGCCTCCAGATCTGTCCCTTTGAGCCACAAGATGATGATTACCCCCCACACACACACCTGCTCTGCCTGTCAGGAATTGGAGATCAAACACACACCTAAACAAAGCCATATGTCACACCTAACAATCACTCTGACACGAACACTTACACAAAAACAGAGGACATCAAAAGCCAAACCCGTGTGATGCAGGGGAGAGAAATGTGTTCAGATTTGTTCAGAGATAGGATGGAGGGGAGGTTGTCACCCACACTGTAATTTTACATTGTTCTCCCTCAATGTTTCCTGGAGCGTCTAGACTTACTGTCAAAACAAAGACGCATTTCATGATTTGTGAGAAAAATGTTCTAAAACCTAGAGGAGAAATAGTAAACACGCTCAACCAAAAGGGTTGTATTTAGTGTCAGAAAAGGCTTATACCATTGTAGTTGTGCTTATATGGGGTTGAAATGAAACCTTCTAAGGTTCTCTAAAGCAAAATGCCCAGATTCTTCTAGATAAAACCTCAAAATGCTGTCAAAGAATGCATTAAATTTCACAGTCAGCTGTATTAAAATAATTTGTTTAAAGCAACACTGGGTCATTTACTTTGATTTAACTGATTTACCAGTTGATTTCTTTTTATTGAACAAATCAGATGGACTCCCTCAGTCATAATGGCTCTATGTAGCATCTCCACCATAACCACAGGGCACTTGAACAACCCTCCTTTCTCTTTTTTGCCTTTCAGGACTGTGAATATGTGTGAGAGTCTTAGATTACACATCTCAGTGAGTATATGTATGTGTGGCTCTACAATGTTTTCCTCTGTTCTGACTACCGCAGGCTGTCAAGACATGGTCAGCTAGCTGACTGCTCCACTGACTAACACAACACTGCAACACAGTGACTACAGCAGTGTGTGTGTGTGTGTGTGTGTGTGTGTGTGTGTGTGTGTGTGTGTGTCCATGTCTGCGTAGTTGATGTATATTCCCGGTAATTGGTCTCATCAAGCAGAGCAGCCAATGCTGTCAGAGAGAAAGTGAACAGGGTGAGAAAGTGTGAGAGAACAAGGCAGCACTGTATCATCAGTTCAAAGACATGCACACACAGGCATACACGCACACACACACACACACACACACACACACACACACACATACACACACACACTCATCATTACTAAAAGATGATCCATCTAAGGCCAATAACCCAATAACCGATAAAAAAAATCCATCAGACATGCTTTAACGCCAGAGGATTCAATTACATTTCTGAAGTTCATCCATTTATTTGGAAATTTTGGAATTTTTCCTATTCAATGAAAACCTGGTTACTCTGTGAAAGTGTGCAAGTGTGTGTACACGAGTAGACGTCTGAGGCCCCATATATGTCTACAGCCAAGGGCCGAAGATAAATGCTCCTTGTGTTACTTTCCCCATTTTAATTAGGAAAAAGGTAATACTGTTATAATGCAGCCTCATTAAGATCCATGGCCTTAGGTGAGCTATCTCACAAAGAATTATCTCATCTGCTGCTACAGCAGCAGCCGTTTAAACTGATATCAGCAAGGTCAGAGCCGCTCCATAGCATTAATATAACAGTAAAATTGATCGAGAGAGCAAACTCTATTTGATGGATTTCTCAGTCATATAAACGCACTTGCAGCATTAAAGGCAGAACATTCAGTTATTCTATCATCCGACACAATCAAACGCTGACAATAAGAGGTCTGTTTTGGGGGGCGTTATCGCTTCCACTCAGTCATATTATACAGCATGAATCATCATAAATCATGACACAGTCGGTCTTTTCATGTGTCAATATTTGAAAGCTGAATGAAAACATTTAAACATGGTGAGATGCAAAACACTGATTGTGACAGACTGTCTGATGTGTACGCCATGTTGGGTTAGTTTCTTGGGAGAGCTGTGGTGATTATATGTGCATCTGCTTGTTTGATCTGTCCTCCATGGGCCTTTTTGAGGTAGAAGTGGGCAGGTTCTACTATCTGCCCGCTCTTTAGCATCCTGTGAGGACCTAAAAAAACATAAAGGCTGATTTAAAGGAGAATACATGTTTATTACAACTTAGGTCTTCGTATTTGGCCATCTTTCTTATTCCTGGTTAAACTTTGACTTAATGTTCTTGCCGTAGTTGCGTGCACATTTGCAATGAGGGCTTGTTACCAACATTACGGGTGTGTTTTATCATTCTTCCCATTTAGTTATCATAACAGATGGTAATGACAGCAAAAATAACAAAACAAAGCCCCAAATTGTAAAAAA
>NTHP01000220.1:528747-552366 GCA_003416845.1 Oplegnathus fasciatus | reverse complement strand
CCCCCCGTCTCCTGTCTCCTGCCCGTAGCTTCATAACAGACATGAGAGTGGAATCGATCCTTTCATCTAACTCTGGGCAAGAAAGCAAATAAGCACATTTCCCAAAAGGTAAAGCTATTACTTCAACAATCAAATAAAGACATGTAATAAATAACCACAATTTCTTTAAACTTACTGGCTTTTCAGATACTGTGTTTTTTGTTTTCCTTCAGGATGGGCTGGCTGCCAGCGGGGCAACAGGAAGACAAAGTCGGTATGTAGCTAAAATGACGGGACACCTTTATCAAAAAGGTCCACCATAACGCAGATCACACCAGAATTATTGCTGTGAGAAGTCCACATGACTGTGAAAAGGTGGGTGTCTGAGAGTTGTAATTAAACAGTAGTAGCAGCAGGCATTTGTACACAGCAGGGCGGGCCAGACAAGCTAATCGCTTCTTTCACGAGATCACAGAAGATCATAGTGGAATGAAACAGAAGCCAGAGTGATATAATGAGACAGGATGAGACTGTGTGAAGAGGGCTTTTGTGTATGTGGTTTATAAAGTATACTGTATATGTGGCTTCTGTGTAGGGGTGTATAATGTAAGTATTATTTGGCTGTTTTGTGTGTGTGCGTGAGTGCGCTTGTAAATATGTGAGTGTGAATCAGTCTCCCTGACAACTGAGGGGACATCTGTCACCTCCATATGGAGAGAAACGGAGGCTCAAAGGAGGGACGGGGCGCAAAAAACACAACATGTAAAATAATCAGTTGCATGAAAAGGGGAATAAAATATACTCACACAGCATATTTTGTTAAAAATAGCAGGAATACATACTTCTACCTACATGGGTATAGTTACACGTCTGTACATCATGACTGCTTTATTTTAGCAGCTGTAACAATTGATTTTACTGCAAAATTTAGAAATAATTTATTTTTTATTTTTTGTTATTATCTGAAAGGTGCTTTGTTTGATAGCAGACAGGGAGGAGTGACAGAAAAGATCAAAACAAGTAGCAATGAGTCAGACCTAAACCACAATATCATGAGTGTGTGGAATTTAGATCAAAAGCAAATAACTCAAAAACTGGTTATAAGGATTCACTTTATTGAATATTTTCTCTGTGTTTTTCTGACTAAAACTTTGTTACTTTCATTCTGGATTAAGTAACATTACTACATCTCATTACAAATTCAGTTGAACTGACATGAGTGGGTCAGTGCCTCTCATCTGGCATTTAATATAAATGTCACACAACACACACATTTTCACACATACTTGAAATTACATAGTGACGGAGCGCCCCGGTAGCCAAAAGGTTAGAGCACATGCCACATGACTGCAATGTCCCTGGCTGATCCCAGCCTTTGTTGCATGTCATGCCCCTCTGCCCCTCGCCTTGTTTCTGTCTGCATCTTCACTACTGACTGTCCAATAAAGATGAAAAAGGAAAAAAAAGTGACATAGTGACAAAAAAACGAATATTGTCACACATGCATGGAAGTACACACAGACAGGTAGACAGTCAAGAGCTCACAGACACAACATGCACACCTCGGTACACAAAAACTGACATGTGTGGGGTCCCTCTCCCTCTCTGTGTACGGTAATGGACAGTGCTGCTTGATGTCTGTTTGATTTTGTCCTCCATAGTCATTCATTTTCTATCAGTGAGGACAGACAGACACACACACACACACACACACACAGAGTCACTGAGCCCCTCACTCAAACTGTGGAGGAGGGGGCACTAAAAACTCATTACATGGACGATCAATATTGCACACACTTGAGAAGCATGAAACCCCCCCCTGCAATCCACAACACACACGCGCGTTTCACCAACCGTTGGCAGCGGTGACAGATGACTTTTGTCAGCCTGAGATGTGTTACCGTGGTAACCATTAGGCTGCATTCCGGTATGGTGCAGCAGGGGTGACACACACACACACACACATGCACACACATTATACCGACACATACCAGTACATACATTCAGATAAACTGGCCAAGGTCATGATAAAATACTCCACAAACTGGATCTATATCATAATTAGGCAACATAAGAGGAAAAACCTCAGTACACTAATGTCAACTAACTAAAACTTACACTAGTAAAACTAACAAATTAACAAACAGTAACTTTGGCATCAACTGAACAGGCGTATTACCGCAGAGACTGGATTTGGCTGTGTGTTTTTTTAAAGCAATAAAACACTTGACTTCTTGTGGATTCAGGTGCTCTGACACAGTTATGTCTTCGTGCTAAAATCAAGCCGAGGAAGATGAGTCAGAGTTGACATCTTTAACATAAAAAACTTTACAAATGTGTCTCAGACAGTCTTAACTGAGCCGAGAAATTTGCTGAGCAGTTGAAAATTTTAATGAATTGCAAGTGATCTGTTTGACTAACTTCTAGCCAACATTTTGGGAACTTCACTGAAACACGTTGAAGCAACGTGTCAGGAACCTTAGCCAGGTATCCAACGTCAATGGCGACAGCTAGTCTCAAACATTGAACACACAACTGTCAGTCAACTCGTGATTTTGAAAGTATAGTATAGTAGGTGTTTTCAAAGTCTTAGGCTGTGGGCCTCCCCTCAGACAAAGCTTGGAAAAAGGCGCCCACTCATCCCCCCTTAGTTTACTTGCTTAGTTTCGTTCAATTCCTGGATGCCCATGGGGTCATGATTATGTTATTTGATCCCATAGATACTCAACAATTGAGCCAAGATAGCCTAATATTGCTGTTTGACTTAACTTCAGACTGCACCAAATACATAAAACAGGTCTGTCCTGAGGCATTTATTAGTTTCTGACTCTGGTAAAGTTGGAAGAACAGTAAAATTCACTAAAACTACTGTATCTCTTTAACCAAATCACACACATTTAGGCTATTCTATGTGATCTCCTTGTGATAATATTTTTTCACTTTCATTCACTGAGCTTCCCCTGAAACTGTTTAGAGCCCCCACTTTGAAAACCTCTGGTATAGTATATTTTGAAAGATATGAAATAAACTAAATTATAATGGCCCCAGCTACCAAAGATAGAGGTAAAAGTGAATGAATATCCAAAATGAATGGATGTTAATCAACACTGTTCTCACACATGTTCTCCATTATGAACAAACCACCACATACATACTCCGCATTCTGAAAAAGTGATTCTCGTTTGTATGAATTAATAATAAATGCTAACTATACAGTATGTTTTAAGACTTTATGGTTTTCCTTCCAACACTACAGCCAAGTAAAAGATATTTTTCCTTTACCTTTCCAAGCCCTGGGGTATCTTTGATTTTGTTGGCTGCACGGAGAAGGCAGGGCGGAGCCGGGGGAGGGGCCATCAACAGGGCGGCGCTAAAATTGGTGGGGAACAGAGGGGGGTCACATGACGGTGATGCTGATGTCACTGGGGCTGTGACCGCGGCAGTCTTCTGCTTCTTCTTCTTGGACGATAAGTTCAACTTTTGTGCAGCTCTGAGAGAGGAAAGCAGAGAGAAAGAGGAAAGGAAGGGAGACAGTCCATCAGTCAAATGAATAGGTTAAAACTATATACTACACTTTACATAAACAATATCATGAACACTAAATAGTTTAAACGGATAAATATAAGGAGATGAGGGAGGACAGGAAGGATGGTGGCACATGTGCATGCACACATGATGAGTCTATAATTACACCCTTATAGTTTGCCACAGTACAACCATGGCAAATATGCTAATTGCAGAATACAACTCGATTACACACCCGTCAACACACACATACACACACACACACACACATGCACAAACTGCTGTTTACATATGTAGCAACATCTGGATGGGGAGCGGTTCATTTGCTTTCTTGCTGCTCAATTCCCTGCGGCATTTGGCTCAAAAGGAGCCACCAAAAATGATATTTATATATACTCCATCTATTCTGCACTCAGATTCTCCTAACTCGCTCTCTCCGTTTTAACTTCAGCTTTTCTAAATCTCACTTCTCTCTCCTTCTGTTCTCCTCGCTCACTTATCTCTTACTTCAACACAGCAGGTTCTTCCTGTCTGCCTCTCGCAGCACAACGGTACTTCACATCACTTTTAGTGTCTTAACTTTTTCTCCTCCCTTTTCTAACTCTCTTTCTTTCTTCCACAAGCAGAAATCCCACATATCCATATTAACAGACTGAATTTCTGCTTTAACCTACATGACAGGAATTTATAGAAAAGAGAAGACAGTTATTGTCAAGCACTATAATTTTCTCCCACTCTTGTCTTTTTGTCTTTGTCAAGACTGTCACGGTCAAATTTAAGTGGTTATCTGCATGATTTTAGCTTGGCCACATGCAAGTTTGCTTTTTTATTATGTGCTTAATTGTTATCTTATAATTGATCACTCAGTCAAAAGAAAGGTATTTATACGTGGCAACAGAGCCTGTGCACAAAAGTATACACTGAGTAGTTAATCATATATAGAAGTATATAGGTGTATAGTCAATAATTTATTTTAATTTTAATAAAAGCATCAGTATGATACTGACCATGGCTGAGCAGAAAGACGAAGAGAGGTTAAATGAGAGTGATCTTGGGGAGACCCAGGGACAGTAAATCTGCAGGCAGTAATTCACCTACAGGGATTTATTGTCATTAGTAAAAATATTCACATGTGTCAATGTAATTCCTTCTCTGGGATTTATGAAGCCACAATTCAAACAAGCAGATTTCCTGACAATATGAGTTACACAGAGCAGCGGTATTAACAATATAATAAAATACAAGACCTCTAAAACTGCTCTGGCAGGGATTCCTGCTCTGTTCTGCTTTAATCTTTCACCACATATATTTCTATGATTTTAAAGAGAGAGAGAGAGAAGACCTTGCGCCCTGACACACTCTCTGTCAAAGAGCCATATTCTCACACCATTGGCTTTCAATTAACTGCAGCAGGTTACAGAAATGAGAGCGGGGGGGGTGTCAGCGAGGCGGGAGAGAGAGTGAAAGAGAGAGAAACAGAAGAGAGGGAGGGACAGCATGAGAGGACGGAGGGGGAGAAGAGAGATGTGGATTCAGTGACCCATAGAACGACGAAGCGTTTCACCATTTGACTAGCTCTCCCAGGAGATTTGTGCGTGAATTTCTGTGTGCAGGTGTGTGTTTGTGACTGTGAATGTGTGTGTGATTGCATATACTGTATGAAACAAAGCTCCTCAAGAAGGCCACTAATTGGTTTTTCACTGTGTGCGAGCTAAGCTTACATTCACAGTGCAGCAAATGCAACCAAAAGTAATTACAGGTTTTCTTATTGTATCACTTGAAATGCTCAAAGCCTCCCATGTAGCATGCAGATACATGTGCAGTGGATTATAAAAAAAACACAGTTTCAGCTGCAGGAATTTACTGTGTCTTAAAAATAATAATGGTATTAGTGGAAACTGTGGATTCACTTTCACCAATAAAAATCGACCATTTGTTTTCTATTAACGATGGAAACAACAGGCTGTTGCGAGCGCTGCAGGATGTAGGATGAGACATGGCTATTATGGATTCATACATGGTTAATCTACTGCTGGAGATTCCCACTTGCTCCCTGGGCAAAACATTTATTAGCTTTTTTTGTGTGATTGTTTTTATAATACATCCTTCAAATCCATCAGCCACATCAATTTCATATTGCATGCTGTGCATCTATTCGTTTGTGCGTATATGTACTATTACCCTCTTACTATGTTCTCTCACCCTGACTGATTTAATCTATGGCACAATTCAAGCACACACAAACACACACGCCACCTAATTGGTAGCGCTTAATGACAAGTGGCCTGGGATTTGGCCAAGTGGATCTATTCCAATCTAACCCTAAAGTGAAGGGGACTTGTTTTCCATCCATCTACTCCATCTCTCAATCCATCAGCTCTTCCTCTGTCACCCCATCCTTTTATTTGCCCCCCCCCTCCGTCATTACCTTCATTCATTCCTCCACTCTTCACCATCCTTCACTTCTCTCCTATTTTTTCCATTTTAAATCCCTCTCACTCTATAATCATCCCCTTATCTTTCCCTCTATTTTATTCCTCCCTCACTCATTATTTTGTATCCTTTGCCTTCTTCTCTGCCCTTCACACATATCCACCCATCCATCCCACCATCCATTCAGCCATCCTTACATGTATCGATCCCTTCATCCATCCTTGCCTCTCTTCCTCCCAGTCCCTTCATGTGTCTCTCTCTTGTTAAAAAAAGCAGCACAGGTCACAAATAGTCCAGCGACTAACATGCTGATGTTTTGTTTTCCTCTCCCTTCCACACAACGACAAACACTTTCACTAGACACGTATATACAAAGACTCACTTGAACCACACACACACACAGCTGATTTATGACTGGTGTCTCTGGGCTGTGTTGTTGGCTCAGTAGCTAATTACACTCTATTTAACAGGCCGTCAGTGGAGGGAGATATAAGCAGAGACAGAGAGTGATGGTGTGTGTGTTTGTGAGTGAGTGTGTCATGGGGGGTCAGTAAGACTGGCATGGACAGAGGACTGGCTTTACTGACACTATCTATCTAACGACATGTTCATACACCCTCCAATTTACACACTTCCTGCTTCCTATTAAGACACCTTACATGCTATTCTGCAATAGCGCACACACGCCAGAACAATGAAATATTAATACATCACTGTGTTCACCATGGAGTTAAGATGGTCACATGATGCTTCTGGCTCATGTGTACTCTAACATACCTATCACATGTTGGTCTGTGCCACTGCAGATAACTGAGCTGGTCACTAATGTGTCTGAACATGTGAAAATAGTGTTTCCTTAAAGCAACCTGCCCTACACATTTTGTCCAATCTGTCAAATAGTTTCTAATAAAATATAAATTCACAATACAATTTCAGAAAATTAATGTTTGTGAGCTGTCAGTATTTTTACTTAGAGTTAAAAATATTGAATGGGTAGAGCAGTTAAATTCACTCTCTCCTGCTGGCCTCCCAGCAAATGGGCTTCTCCGTCAAAATAAAAGACAAACGCTTTCAATTACTGTTAAATGACACATGAGCAAAAAAAAACAACAGCAAATGTGGTCCTGATTTGATCAGGCAGTTGATATGGTAATTTGTTTACCAGTGGCCACCTATTTAAATCATCAATCAACCATTATGATTGGTGCCTAATTGGTGGCCAATTATCATTTGATGGAATACTTTTTAAAGACAAGAAAAGGAGAGGCAGCGAGAGGTAAACAGAGACAGAGAAAGAGACAGCATTCCCCCGTCTCGCAGCCATCCTCCATCCA
The DNA here is from genome assembly GCA_003416845.1 of Oplegnathus fasciatus. Lineage (NCBI taxonomy): Eukaryota > Metazoa > Chordata > Actinopteri > Centrarchiformes > Oplegnathidae > Oplegnathus > Oplegnathus fasciatus. The sequence goes on along the minus strand of NTHP01000220.1, from coordinate 545,095 downwards.
AAATAACAACGCCTTCCCAATTCACCGATTCACATGGGACCTATTCATTTACTCTGCTACCTCCAGCAACAGACACACACACACACACACACACACACAGCCAAATCCCTAAAGATCCAATCCTCGGAGCATGCAGTAAAAAATTCCTGCACTGATAGAAACTCCCTTCCCCCAGTGAGGGAGAGCATCCACACACACACACACACACACTATCACACACACACCTTGGCATGTACAGCATGTCTCTATCCTCAAGCCCAGCGTCCCCAGAGGGCCACTGCAGCACAGGGAAGATGGAGCGCTACTATGCCAGTGTGACATATTCACAGATAGATTAGTACTAATGAAAGATATTACTCTCGTGCACATTAGCAGAGGTAAAGAAAAGGTCAGTGTGGAGATGGAGAATTTGTTGGGAAAAGAGAGGAGAGGAGAGGAGAGGAGAGGAGAGGAGAGGAGAGGAGAGGAGAAAGGTATAACAGAACAAAGGAGTGGAAGAAAGTAAGAGAGCAAAAGAGGAAGCAATTAGACAGAGGAGAGGAGGATGAAGGAAAGGCCCGAAGACGAGAGAAGGGATAGAAAGAGGAGGATGTGGAGGAAGAAAGGGATCAGGTGAGAGGTGTGGTGGACGCATGGATTTTGTTGTGTGCAGACAGTGAGCAAGAGGGAGATTATGTGTGTGTGTGTGTGTGTGTGTGTGTGTGTGTGTGTGTGTTTGTGTATGTGTGTAATAGGAACGTCTGTATGCAGTCCACGTCTGAGAGTAAAGACCAAGACAGCCATGGGATTTACCAGCACTGCATGGCTGCATCCATCCACAATAAACACACACGCAGACACATACACACATTACCAGAGTCCAAAATAAAAGGTGACAGAGTTTGGGTTTTGCCAAAAATGCAGACAAACTGCATGTGTGAATGTGAAGTTTTGAACAGCAAGCAAAACAAAGACACTGACACTTTTTCACTCTCTAATTTTAAGAGGAAATTACATATCACAGCGTTGAGGACCTACAATAATTATACAGCATAAAACAGGAGAAAAAGACCGACAGCTAGACACACACGCACATCAACACACATATCCACAGACAGCGACACCTGCACCATTAAACAAACCATGTTCTTTCACTTTAATGCTCATAAATCGGCCCGAAGACAGCTGGTTGTATGTTTGGAATGACAACCAGATGTGTGTATGTGTGTGTGTGTGTTTGTGTAAAATGGCCTTGTTACCTGACAGTTCAGGGGGTCACAGAAAGAAAGCTAAAGAAAGAGCGCGTGCATTCCCGTACAATTTACGAGTAGCGCCTGGTCGCTGGTGCTTTGAAAGACAGACAGCATCACGTCCGCTACACTGAAGCACGCCACTCATATATCAAACATGGACAAACACACATTGCATTATCTGCAGATTTGGAGAGCACACACACAATTGCAAAAGACAGGAACGTGCACAACAGGAGAGAAGACGAGATGGAGAAGAGAAGAAGAGAGGAGAGGAAAACCATCCGTATCATTTAAAATGTGATTTAAAACAGCTCATTAGATACGACGTCTCAGCAATACTTCAGACACTGTGACACACTCATAGTCTTGTGTTACCCATGAATAATTTACTCATTCATTTTGAGCTTGCCATGTTTATTCATCAATAATTTACCCATATTACCCGTGTCTTATTTATGTTGAGTCGCTCTGCGTTTCGCCAGATTTGATTACACAGCTCATCGACGACTGGTGACTGGGTAGTTGATTTATAAATAAACACACCAAAAGATAAGTAAGTACGCTTATGCACAATGTATAATAGCATTCCATTTTTCCACCACCTTCATCTTATATTATCTTACAGTGTAGCTGTTTGTATGCCCATTCTTTCATTCCCTCTGCTCTATTAGACAAGTTGAGAGACATCAGCATAACAGCCAGAATGTGTAGACATCTGCACTCAAACCCAGGATGAACTAAACCCAAGGATTAATCTTACTGAAATGAGCTATTAAGATCCATCTCACATCCTTGTTTTCTCTGTAATACTCATTCTTCTTGTCCCTATAATGCCACTAAATCCTAAAAATCTAATCTGTGGGAATAAACAAGTGTTCATATCAGTATTGTATGACTCAGTGGCTTCCTGTGGTTCTTTACAAGCAGACAGAAAGCTCTCAGTCTTGTTATGCCCCACTCAGCGACATTGTTTATAGTTTTCAGATGACATTTTGGTCAGATTTGGATGCAATAGAGGATTTTAAAAAAAACTGACAGTCTACAAGTGGATGCTGGGATGGTGGTGAGAGATGCAGAGGCAGCAGTGGAGCATTAGCAAGAGAGTTTTTGCAGTTTAGAAATGACTCCCAAATCCCAAAGGGCAACACAAGCTCAGCAGATATATCAGTAGATCTGGAGATATATAGTGCACAAAAATGTTCAGTATTGCACCTGATCAAGTTGAATTAATTGTGGAAGACAAAACCAGGCTGCCAATTAATTGTGCAGCCCCTCCTCCCTATTAGAAAATAAATAAAAGACCAGCATGCTGGCGCTGTCAGGTGATCTTCCTGGCATCCACATGGCGACATACTCCAGATGTGCTGGATGAGCCGAATGCATCTTACCTGGCAAAGAAGGAGGCAGCAGCAGAGGTGGTGGTCGGCGCCGTCGTTGTTACAGCCGGAGCATGAGAGGGAGAGTTTGTGTGCGATGTTGAATTCGTGTGTGAAGGAGAGTGCGTGTTGTAGCGGTTCAGGGCAGCCTCGGTCAAACCTTCTCTGGAGGCCTCAGAGACCATCTGGGAGATCTGGTGAGAGACAGGGAGATTCAAAATGTTTACTCCTGAGGCCACAATAAGTGACATGTTTTCTGGGTGTGTTTTGTTGTTCCTGCTAGTTTGTGTGTGGGTGACTAAAGAAAGAAAGAAAGAACAGAGTCAACCTCTATCATTCTCACCCCTCCTCTTCTTTCTCTCTGCCACCCAGACAGATGTGATAAGATGTTTTTTTCCTGATGACTTTGATCATGCCTGAACTGAATCCATGTCCTTCATGACAAACACACACACACACACACACACACACACACACACACACACACACACACACTACAGTATACTACAGTATATCTCTGCCCTTGTCTTTTCCAGATGGTCAGATGTGAGACTGGAGTCTGGTTTCCCACACCCATGTGGTTTCCTGTTAAAGAATAATTGGATTTTTGGCTTCTGAAACACTGAAATTTCAATGATTTGCAACATATCTTTCAAAAGACTTGCAACACTGTCATATACTCCCTTTATTATTTGAATTAAGTACAACTTTTGGAGAGGAAACAATTATCTTTTAACCGTCTCAGACCCTTATCTTCAACATGGCATAGTTCACTTATATCCGGGTAAGAGATATATTTACTCATGTTCATTTCAAGTGTGAGTGTGTGTGTGTGTGTGTGTTGTGTCTCTGTGTGTGTTTTTCTTGGCAGACAGACCGCAGATAAGCTCTCTAGTGATCACAGTGAACCAGCAGCAGAATGCTGTCTGGGCCCCAGATAGACAGAAACAAATAAACAAACACACCCTCCTGCAATCTAATGCCTTCTCCCTCTTTTTCACCCATACTTCCCTTCTTTTCCATCCTTCTCTCCACTCATTTTTATTATTGCTTCTAACCTATTCAATTTCATTCTCTCTGTCGCTTTGCTCTGCCATCTTAAGCTATTCACATTTGTCCTTTATTATTGGATCGTCCTTCATGAAATTTCTCCTTCATTGGATAGTATGTAGGGAAAAAGGACAGCGAGGACCAAGAGAGAGACCTCTGAACTTATAACACTGTAAAGAAATGAAATTTGCTGGCCTGTGTGAGTTACTGTTTCATCAGACTTCTGGTATATATCATCAGCTTTATCTTCATATGCAGTATCTATCTAGCTAGCTCTTTTCTTTTAAACATATATTTGGCATTTTGCCTTTATTACAGAGTTGGAAGTGCAGATACAGACAGGAAATATGGAGAAAGAAAGAGGGGTATGAAAACAAGATGCCAGATTCATAAGCTGCATGAGACTCACACAGATGCATTTATATGACACATTCAACTGCTTTGTATGAGAGTGTGTGTTGCATTAGTTTGTCACTGTGTGCACAAATGTGTGTGTATTGAGGTCTATGTATAGGCATAAGTGTTCCTATGTGTGTGTGTGTGTGTGTGTGTGTGTGTGTGTGTGTGTGTGTGTGTGTGTGTAGGCGACCCATTCGTGAAATAGATATGGATTATTGATTATAGTTCTTTATGTGCTGCCAGCAGCCGGACAGCAGAGCACCTAAATCATTACCGCACGCTCCAATAAAGGAACTCCAGCTTGTGTGAGAGTAAATCTGCGAGCATGTATGTCTATTGTGAGGATGTCTGCGTGCGTCCTTGCATGTGTCTGCACTTCTCTGCACCTTTGTGTATGTGTGTGTAAATCAGCTCCACTGTGCGTATATTTACTGCTGAGGGCTCCTGGGGTCCAAGCACGCCGCCCACAGCCTTGATAAATTACCTATTGTAAATGAGATGCCTTTATAGTTTATATACCATTCTCCCTGTGCATTTACATGCATTTCAAATGCTCAGATTTAGCCTGCTACCCCTGCATTATTAAAGGAGTCGTGAACGTATGGAATAAAGGTTCAGTGGGTTACATGGAGTACCTGTGCATTTGTACTGGTTACTCATTCATCCAGATAAATGTGAAGAGGAAAACTGTTTGAACAGTGTGGGAGAAATGTCATCACAGAGGGTTATTATATGAGCTGAAAAGTGGAGTAAAGGTGGTTGAATAATATGTGGCGGTCAGTGATGGCGCAGCAGGGCTGGACAGACTCTATGTTTTACTCAGCTGCACCTCTAAGTATCACCAAAAAAGTGTAATAACCATTATACTTTTCTTTCATTTTCTTCTATTATGAGATTCCAAAAGGTTTGCTGTGCTTCTCTGTAACTGAAACAGCGGTGTGCTGATGGGTAATTATGCTTCATTCATCTCATTAAATCAGCTATTGTAAGAGAGCTGTCAAATTAGTTCTGCATCTGAACTACTGCACACAGAAAATAGATGGATAGCATGATAATTCCTATTTGAAACCACATTCCTGCATGGTCACCTGGCTGATGTATTTACATGGATGGTATTGTGGGTAATGTAGTCATTGAAATAAATTATGTTTTTGTTGTGTCTGTTTGTCGTTACACTTGTCCCACTCAGATTTTCCCACAGGACATAAAGGCAGAGTTGCTGTCTCTACATTTTACCATCAATTAGATTAAATTACACTGGATGAAACTTTAATGATCCCTATGGGGATATTAGGTCATCGCAGCAGGAGAGAAGAAGATGTAGATAATAACAGGACAAAGACAGTAGTGAGGATAATACAACAGCCAAATGTGTTGAAAATGATGCAGCAAATCAATAAAAACACAGAATCTGACCATGTTTTCACTGAACATCTGGTTCTGAGATTATACCTGTCAATGAGAGACTTTGATGAATGTGATATCAGATTTCCCAAGAAAGATGGGATGAAAAAAACACTTATTCTGTCACTCTCGCCCCTTCTCTTTCTCTACACTACAGCACTTATCCACACCCCTCTTCCTCCACTCTTAGAAAAAGGTAAAAGCTGGCTCATTCATCTTCATTACAACACAAACGCCATTTCCCCAGCATTCACCTTCCTCATCTGTCTCTCTTACATTTATTTTATTTTTCCATCCTTTTCCAACCACATGCTACAGGCGACCAGTGTAGAATTTGTGCCTGAAATTTCAGGTTCATGTGAGGAGGATGAAAAGAGAAATGGTGTGCTAGTGTGTCCATGTATGTGTGTGGTCCTGCCTGCTTTTATCAGGGGGATAGACACAATCTGTAAAACAATCTAAATGCTCACTGCAGTAGAGTGGAGGAAGAGAGAGAGAGGGAGCCTGCCCTTTCAGGATGAAAGGGGGGGAGAAAATTGGGGGAGTGACACAGAAAAGTAGGTGAGCGAATGGAACAGGGTGTTTATTTATTTTACATTACAGTTAGAGTTACAGAAAGAAAGAGAGTATGTGAGACAGAGAGGGAAGGAAAAGAAAGCGAGTGACTATAGAGGACACAGAAAACAGAAAAAGTAGACAACACACACAAGGAAATTAAATGTTGGGAGAGTGGAGGCAAGGAGACGAAGAAATGAAAGAGTGGGAGTAAATGATATATATATATATATAGTATATAGATAGATGGAGAGAGAGAGAGAGAGAGCAAAGGTAAGGCAGAAGAGGGTGAGACATCAACATATACAGTAGAAATGGCCTCAAGGCTACATACTGCAGACTTGAAAAAGACATGTAATGAAAGGAAGAAATGTAGTTTTATGTACATTCATTTTGCAGTACAGATGACTTTATAGAATATCAGAGATAATAAAACATGCTTTCTGACTCTCTCATGATTCAAAATGTAGCCTACTACAAAATACACATTACTTTTCCAAAGGCTGTTAGATAAGCATGGAACTCAAGGGGACCTTGGCTGGACTAATTAATGGAATAGACTATGGAATAATGCCTAATGTTTATGTGAGTTTGCCTTGCTTGTCAACTTTTATTTTTAGCTGATGAGATGGGAGATATCTATCTATTGTATGTATCTGCAGTATATTGTAATGTCTGAGTGCACTTAATCTGCTGGCCGGTGAGCACCTACACTGGAGCCGTTGGGGGTTAGAGTACTCCACCCATTTAGCACTGCAGTCCTGTAATATTGTCGTACTCGTGATGGAAAGTATTAAAAAAGTATCAAAATCAATGCAGCAGAACCAGGGATATCATCTTTTTTATTCCACACATGCTTCTTCCTTGTCAAAAACTGGTGCCTACGTTACCCATAATGCAACTTGACTGCCATCAGTTCAAGTGACATCACTTGAGGCAATTCATCAGACTTTGTGCAACTCCCTCTGGAGCCACAAAAGGCTTTATACAACTTTATACCCAAATGCTGTACTCCCCAACACCTGTAAACGGACCCTTTAAAGGCCTTGCTCAGGGGCACCACAGTGGTGGTAATAAGGATGGGCGAGCGCTGCTCTTTTGCTTTCCCTACCCAGATTTATCCTGCTGGTCCAGGGACTGAACTGGCGACCTTTCGGTCGCAAGCTTGTCTAACCTTTAGGCAACCACTGCCGCCCTAATTAATCCTAAAGGACATCCAGCTAAGTCTGACAGTGTTTGGCAGTACTCAGGCTCAACAAACACAAACACTGCAAATTAGGAAAGCTAATCTAACCATTGTTGAAATCCGTATGCACACACACACACAGGCATACACACACACAGGCACACACCATACCATATAAACCTGTTTTCAATTAGCTGCTTGAAGGACAGAGTGAGGGCAAAGAGACAATGTTAGATTTGTTTTCTCATGCCAGAGAGAGAGAGAGAGAGACTTATCCCCTCTATACCCCCCACCCCCACCACCGCCAAAAAAGCCCAAAAAAGTAAATAAGCAGTTTATATGGACTTGATTTTTCCTGATTTAACTTTACAGTTTCTGCCAGTTAAAAGGTACAATAATGGCAAATGTGAGTCCTTTGTGGGTTTCTGTGTTGTTTCTTTGAGCAAATTAAAGGACTTACATCACTGAGCACGCTGCTGTCTGACGTCACCCATTGGTTTTGAAGCCTGGACCTTTGGTTCATGCTCACCAGCATCTTGGTCAGTTACTGGACCCAGGACGTCAACATTTGTCAGCCAGCTGGATCCTAAATTAGTTCCACTCGTCTTAAAATGCACACTGACTGACGAGGTTTACCAATTTCCATATCCACTGCTGTGCCATTAACATCTATAGTCCCGAACACTACGTGCACTTTATTGTGTTTGTACTTGCTTTTTTACTTTTTTTTTAATTGTATCTGTTATTATTGTGTATGCCAAAGCACTGAAGGAACACAATTTCATTACCTTGTATACTGAGTATTGTATATGGAGAGAATATATTCTACCTTGAACCCTTGAGACTTGAGAACCTGGGAGATTCACACTCAGTCCGTTATAATCAGTCTTCTTTGTTCTGACTGAATCAGTGTTTTCCATTTGTCCTAGAGCTCTTGTGGGACCAAAAAGAAAAGTCCTAATAAATATAAAATGCGGAGGTTGTCACCTCTTAGACTGCTGACCCAGCAAGATTTTAATGTCAGCTACACTGGCAGACAGTGTGCTGCTCTCTGTCTACCTTCTCCCTTCTTTCTCTTCTCTGTCTCTAAAGGGGACTTTAATGGTGATTTTACTCATTAAAAATAATTCAATCAAATAAGACCGTTGCTGTTGGTAGTGTTTCTGAAGAGTAAGACCACATTTCCCATACAGCCCACAGATTTTTTGTGCAGAGTTTCAACTTAAACCCTACAATTCTTCCTGCAGATGCACCACATGTGTTTGTTTTCTCTTTCACTTTGCTGAAGAGCGTGAACATGTTGGAAGAGATTTCTCATTTGTCAGTCACCTGTAATTGTAAGACTTTCCGAAAGGTCCACTGATGCTAGAGCATGAACAGCAGTCTTTAATGTTTTGTGCTGTACAGCAGTAGAGCAGATCTCCAACAAAAATCCATTTCTCTGGCAAAGAAGAAACGCAGTATAGAGGTTGCTGGTCATTAATGTGGTCCTAAGAGATCGATGTTAAAATGCCAGATGTAGCCCCTATAATAAAATGCATCTTATTCTTATTCTCTCTTATTCTAAAACTCTGCTCACATCTCTCTGTCTTTCTCTTCATTTTCCCCGTTTCTACTTCCATTCCCATTTTTTAATCGTCTCTCTGCTCAGCTCCTCCCCCTTTTCTTCCTCTCTCAGGGGTGAGTCTAAACGAGGGTGATTTATTATGGTGCTCTGTTTCTCCTTTCCTGCTGAAACACCATTACTGTCAAAGTCACAGCAGAAACGCCCCACTCACTAACATTTTACACCTCACAACACAGACACTAACTCAAATACAGAGCACAGAAATACAGCAAAGACACACTTTCACACACACACACACACACACACACACACACACACACACACACACACACCTACCTACAAGCATGCACTCAGCATTTATACACTATGAAACTCAACAACATGCACACACACAAACAACATATACACACATACTGTTTACATAGAAGCACATTTGTACACACTTGCACACTGACAATACAAGTGATACAAGTTGTACTGCACAAAGACACATCCACACACAAATACACTGCGATATGACATTATGAAAGACAACAGCAAAGAAGCATCTTGTTTCCAAGAGAAACATGGTCAAAAAATGGATGAATGTCGCAGACCAATTCCATGCGACAACTTATGAATGTTGGAACACAATAAAAAATAATATAAAAGGAGAAGAAATAGGAAAAACAACTGAAAAACAAAATCATTCTTTACTATCTCAGAAATTGAAATTCAGCAAAAGACCTCCACCTTCAGATTTCACTGTAATTTCCACAAAGACAGACCAGAATACATAACAGCTCTTATGCCTAATTTATTTCTGACCAGTAGGACAAGGTAACGAAACAATTCCAGAGATTGTACAAAGTAATTTCCACCTACAACTCCATATCTCTGTGTCGGATTCAAATCATGGGCTGAATAAAAATATAAAGACAGACGGGGAACAGCAAGACAGAAGAGGGGGTGAATATGAAGCAGACAAAGTGCGAGAAAGACAGGAGAAATAATGGGGGAGAAGGAAAGAAAGAGGCATAAGCAGTAAGTAGAGAGAGAGAGTGAACGAGAGTGAAAGAGTGAAGGGGTACTGGGGGTGTGTGACATAGAGTCCCCAGAGTCCTAATTATCACTGTATGAATTATTACATCTGTAGAACACGTTCATACACACGTTAACACACACACACACACACACACACACACCTCTGGATCTCCCCTGCAGTCTCAGCTCTCCTGCCTCCCTCCGTACACCTCTAGACCACGCATCACCTGAGGCGTTTTCTCCCTCCTACCATCTTCCTCTCTTGTCTACTCGCGCTCCCTCTCTTCCTGTCTCCTGCTAAAACCTCTTCTATTATCTCCATTTTCAATTTGAGTCTCTTTTATGGTTCGCGTCGCGTTAACAAAATACTTTGTGTCCTGCCTCTGTCCAGTTGAAGAAGATAGTTTGCTTCCCTCTCAATAAGAGACGGTTATCAAATCCAAGAACTCTAAGTTGATTATTGTGTCCTCATGGGGAGCTCTTTTGGGGGAAAATAAACTTCATGACGTCTCTTTGCAATTTTAGATTTTAATTGACACCTGCAAGCTGCTAAAGAACAATTTTTTTCAGTTAGTGGCTTAAAGGAATTCTTCTACTGTAGGGGAGAAATAAATGTTGTATAAAGCACTACAGACTATACAGCTGCATTTGTCCTTGCTAGTCTGGACATGATGTCTGGTTCTTTTAGAGCAGGGGTTTTCAAAGTCTGACACCGTGAACCCCTGCTCAGGCAAAATTGAGCGTCTATTCTAATGACAACAAAATATTGATGGTGCAACATGAAAAAGTTAATTTTAATGGATTTTGTGTTATTATAATTCTTTGTCTTACTTCAATTTGGGGGGTAATCTAAGCTTTGGAGCTACAGTTCTTATGATGCTTTGGTTAATTAGCTTTGGGTTTTCTTTTAGCATATATTTGTTTACATTTTGTCAAATTGGCACCATTAAAAGTATGCCAAATTTGCTATTAGCAGTTCCTGTTTGCCATGTACACATGAACTTGCAGACAGCTATTGCTGGATTACTTTGATACTGCAGAAAACTTAAAAACATGATGATTCTTAGGCAAGTTCTGGAGTTCTAAGGAGCATATTTTTTCTAAGCAGATTTATAGACTTTTATTCGGACATTGGAGATAATGATATCCTTAGAAAGTGTATGTCACAGCGACTCTAAAACCAACTAAACTATCACGTCAGTGTGTTAAGACTGGACTGAGTTATGACTCAGAGAAGGAGTGTGAATTCTGAAGCAAATTGCGGCAATCGAGCGTTAAAGGGTTTTAAAGTACCTTTATTGTCACAGTATCTTTTCCTCACACCTCTCCCTCCGCGCCTCACAGTTTGAAAACCTCTGTTTTAAGTTAAATAATTTATGTTGCTCATTTTGTTATACAACCAATACTTTCTCTGATTCCCCCAAGAAGTCTCTAGATAGAGACAAGTTTAACCAGTTTCATGTTTTTCTCTCTGTTTTAAATCCAAATAGAACAGATAGTAGAAGATAGTAAAAATCTTTTTTATTGATATTTTATTACAGCTGTTTCTGTTCCACTGACACGGCCTTTCTTTTCACACACTTTACCTGGGGTAGATGCAATATAGCCTAGTCTGACTGTATAAGCTGAGGAGAGGTATAAAAAGGACAACAACAAAGAAAGAAAAGAGTGGGAGAAAGTAGAGAGCAAAAGAGAAATAAAGAAAGCAATTAAATGAAAACAGAGAGGAGAGGAGAGGAGAGGAGTGAAGAGGAGAGGAGAGGAGAGGAGTGAAGAGGAGTGAAGAGGAGAGGAGAGGAGAGGAGCGGAGCCTGTATGTTAATGTTGAACACGTTATCTCAGAAGTCAGGTATTGTCAGTGGTTGATAGCTAACAAGGTCACACTACAGTAGGTAGGTACAATTACAAGCTGAAAAATTAAAATGTTGTACTTCCTGTCCTGTCTGTCAGACTCATATCAAGAGATGTATTCATCTGCATGCTGGTAGCTTGTTACCCTTTGCTATAATCATATAAGACCAGAGCTAATTTATTCAGTTTCCGTGGTAATATTTGAAATGTCCTCATGGGAGAAGTAGCTCTACAGATTTTTACACACACACACACACACACACACACACACACACACACACACACACTTGCACAGGTAGCTTACCTGGTACGGATAGAGTGTAACTCCTCCATTAGTTCGGTTCAGGTGCTGATGGGCCTGCAGAGCTGCTGTACTCAGTACTGCTCCACTCCCATTATTACTGCTGTTACCACTATTATTGCCAGGGCTGTTTACTCCAGCCACTGGTTGCTGTTGGGCACCAGCTTTTCCTGAACTGGGGGACCCATTCCTTCTGTCCACCCCACCTCCAAGCCCCAGGGAGCTGGGCTTGGACCCCAGTCTGTGTCCTGGGCCTTGAGGTTGTGGGTTTGTGGGAGCACAGCTAGACGTTTGACTCCCATGGCTGGGGTTGGATGGCCCATGGCTCGGGCTGGGTGTTGGGGTCTGGCTGGGGCTTGGTGAAGGCGACTGAGAGGACGGGTGAGGAGGATGTGAAACGGCAGCAGCAGCTGAGGAGGAGGAGGAAGGAAGAAAAGGAGGAGGCCACTCCCGTGATCCAGGACCTCCTGGTGCTCCAGATGCTCCCATTGGACCCGGAGGCCCTTGAGATCCATATTGTCCAATCAGGGCCGTAGGGGAAGAGGTGGGAGACAAATCCCACTGGTCGAGAGTGAGGACCATGCGCACGGCTTCCTGTTTGAGCTGAGTGAGGTGAGTTGCGCAGACATCGCAGCGACTGTCACGTTCGTTCCACGCCCGCCGAGAACTGTTGGGCACCTGAAGCTTATCATGAAGGAGGAGAGAGAAGGAGGGGTCCTGGAAGGAGAGAGAGGCAGAAACACAAAACTAGGATTTAGACTGGCGTCTGGAGGAATGAATGAGAGGAGAGGAGAGGAGAGGAGAAGAAATGATAGGCGTGTTGAACAAATCATGACTATGAATATTTATAGAAAATCCAAGAAACATTGCTGTGTAGCCTGGGGGAAGATGTGTAGAGAGGCACACACACCCAGAGAAGGACGTGCAAAAGCAAGTACACACACAAAAATACACACACACTATATCCTCAGGGTCTAAAGGGTAAAAGTGTCACAGAAGCTGGCAGCAAGGAGAGTCCTCTGATACAGAAATGAAAACAACTGACCTCCTACTCTCTCTCTCTTTCTCTCAGTGCAGCCTGACATTGTGTGTGCATGTTGTGACTTTGCACCTTTGCATCATCTGTAAAGCATCTTGGTGCAATAAATACTGAAAATATAAAAGATAAAACACCAGCCATTTTTTTTCATAAAAGAGGTTAATTGCTTGACCATCAATTTCTTGCAGTGAGAAATTACAACATTTATTTCCCTTAAAAAGGCAATAAAAAACTATTTGATGAAGACGGAACAGCTCAGTAAAGGCGACATGAACTATTTCTTGTTCATTCACGTCTCAGAAAGGAGTTCAAAATATTATAAATAACTTATAAATAATATAAGTAAGTTTTAGAAAATTACTAATACTTACACACACATTAAATAGCATGCTAGTTGTAATCATTATATGTAATAACATCTAAGCTAATGTCCACTGAAACAGCATTCAACAAGTTTCCCTGACATTTTGAGCATTTTCACAGTCACCTGCTGTTCATCTTCTCATTTTCTTCTGTAGCTGAATTGGTAAAGCGTGACACTACGTGCTAATGGTCTACAAAAGACAAAAGGGGCACTTTTGTGAAAAAACAAAACACCACACTGGTTTCAGACTCCGTGGGCCCTATTTTAATCACACAACGACAAGTGCAAACCATTGGATCTCGGGCTTTGTGTGGTGGAATATGGATCGGAGGGTGTGGTGATTCATAAATACTCTCTCAGCCACATCACATCACTGGTCTCATCGTTCTGAAACAGCTGAGCCAATCACAGCGACGCATGACAGCTGAACAAATGAAGAGTTGGCTTCTCCAGGAAATCACGTTGTCGTCTATATGGTGCAGAGCGGCACGATGTGAACACACAGCGCCACAAATCTCAAATCTCATGTCATAACTGGTCATTGCATGACAACATGACAACACGAACATTTCATGGTCAACTCTATCAAAGCTCAGTATTCTGAGGCTGTTAAAGAATATATTTACTTGTGTAAAACATCACACAGCTTCTAAACACTCCCACAACTACAACTGTTGCTCTTTCACCATGTTCACAGATGTGTGATCCTTCTGAGATGGACTCGAAACACAACAGTCAATATGAAGCTGTAGTGAGTATAAACACATGTGAACATGGCAGAACATTTGACTGTTTTTACTAAAGCAAATTCACCTTTTCCGGTGAGTACAGAGGCTGCCAGACCTATCAGCATTTAAGATGCTAGAAAGTATTTGAGATAAAATGTTCTGCAATCTTCTCTGTCATTTTGGATAAAATATCTGAAGCTCTTTTTTCTCCTTATGTTGGTTCACTTGTGTGTATGCGTGTGTGCGAGTGAGCAATCATAGTGTGCTTTCTTGCGTGCAGAAATCCGGATATTTGTCCAATTTGTTTGCGCAGTTATCTGTGCCTGTGTACAGGTATGCGTTATGTGTGTGGACATGAGTTTTTCCAGACTAATTGGAGCCACTCGCACAGAGCAAAGCCACTCTAAATCTCCTGCCACGACTCTCTGGTCTAAATATCAAAGTTAACAAGCAAAACACACGCACACACCCCGATACAGATCTGTGGTTAAACCTCATTTGACCCCGCTGAAAATATTTTTTCCATTTTTTTTCTACAAAGCATTAAGCACTTTATCTGACAAAAGGTCATTAAATAGAAATTGTTTTCCTTATAAAAGTCTGGCTTTACTCGAGGCCCTTGAGACTGATGGTGGGATTAAAATGACTGAGTGTGACGCTGTGAGCTAATTGTCAGCTTAAGCGTAGGTGTAGTGTCTCAGTGTATTATCAGTGAGTGTACGTCTGCTTAGGAGCCCTGTACTTCAACAAAACATCTGTAGTAGGTGGTGCCAACTCACTTGATAACTGTAATTACCTTCCTGCTTTCAACCAGCCTAACACTAAAGCCAGGTATCTGTGTAGGCCCTCGCCCTTTTCTGCACTGACAGTTACAGCAAAATGCTATTTTAACTTGGGTTGGACAGTAAAGACCTTATCTGAACATGTACAGTCTCCACAAGAATGAAATGTCTTACGTTATATTCTGTGTGAATTCGTCCCTACAGATGAGATGAGATTTTCTTGAATGACTGCTATTACAATGTGCTTCTGCAGCTCAAAAACAGAGCCATTACATTCACTATGCTCTTCGGGTAAAGTGCAAACTTAATAAATATTTGCAGCTGCATTTTCCGTCTGATTGATTTAACAACAGACACAAAACAGCGCACAGTTTAACCGCTAACGTGTGATGTAGTGTGAAAATAGTAGGAGCATAAAAACAATCACTACTTGATCCATATTTGGATATGGACAGCCTCATTTGAACAGTTGTTCAACATGCTGGGACTTTTTATTTGAATACATCAGTACAGCGTGCCAGGGAAGAGGCTCTGCATGTACAGTATTAATCAAAGTGATGGGTAGGCACTCTTGGTTTAGTGAAGCTTAATCAATACATGAGTTATGGAGATTCAGCATTTGTATGTGTGTATGTGCGTCCAATCAATAGGCATGTGATGGACACAGGTTATCTCTCTGCAGATTTAGACAATCAGACATTAAGATAGAGAGACAGATGATTGATGGAGAAGACGGAAAAGCAAAGGGACATGTGGGTAAATAATGAGTGACTGATAGCTTTCTTTCCAACATACTGTAAACACATCCTATTTACATGGGTTTACATAATCAACTGGTTGTTTATCCTAATCCACATCGACAAAACAGCTTTACAACTATTAAAAAAACAATACTTTTCAATATTTGCCCAATAGTAGTGACTGTCTGGAACTGTGTGTGTGTGTGTGTGTGTGTGTGTGTGTGTGTGTGTGTGTGTGTGTGTGGTCAGCCTCCTTGGTGGCCCATATGCTCATTATGGAATGAGAGCTTGTTAGCAAGAAAAAGAGAGTGAATGTAATGTACTGTCTCCCACAAATACGCCTCTATCAATAACAAGCCTGTTACCGTTCCTCAATCAATATACCATCTGTGTGTGTGTGTGTGTGTGTGGAAGTGTGTGTGCGGATGTGTGTCCACATAAAGCAACATTTCATGTAATAGTAAAATGCAACCTCTCAATTCGTGAGCTGCCTGCTAGGCTATGTCAACAAACCACAAGACCACAAGACACACACACACACACGCATGTACGCATGGCAGGAGCTCAATCCTTGGCGAGCACCTGAGCGGCGTGTGTTAGTGTGCGACAGTGCGTGTGCGTATTTATGGATAAAGGCTACCTTGTTACTCAGGCAAACTGAGTAGCATAACGAATAGAACGTGTTTTTTAAACATATACATACTGTACACACATATTCTTGGCTGGCATGAGACACCCCCCCCCAAACACA
>NTHP01000220.1:509736-528541 GCA_003416845.1 Oplegnathus fasciatus | reverse complement strand
ACACACACACACACACACACACACTCCAGGCTACATAAAATAAGCTACTAGTGTCTCTCTCTCTCTCACACACACACACACACACACACACAAAGCAAACATGTTTGCAGACTGACATGCATGAGAGGAGGCTGACTGGAGGAAAGAGGGCTGAGGTAGAGGCAGATTGAAAATGTAGTTGACTATTTATGAATGCATTTATTCAATTTTTCACTGTGTGTTCAATAATCCTGCTTAGCCACAGGGTTATGACACATTTTCTGCTAGGTAGAGAAATTGTGTGTTTTCACTCAAGACTCTGAATTTGTTGCATCCAGCTGAGGGAGGGAGCAGCGATGCTCTCAGTGCTCTTGATGAGCTCCCCCTGTCTGACTAAAATCTTCACTCTAGAAAGAGTCGGTTCTCTTCATTTCTGAGACGGATAATATATGGACACACACAGAGGTGAACGGGGGACAAGTGCATAATGCAGCAGGAGAGATTTTGTTATGGAAGTTTTTACTTTTCAGCAACATTCAGTGAAGAGTTATGTAAAAGGTATGATTAAAAAAATATATATAAATATATATAAATAAATAAATATATATATATATATCCATAATATTTCATGAAGTCACAACTTTAATCAGTTAATCTTAAGTCCTTGTTTATTGTTTTTCATCATAAATTACATCTCATCTTCTTGCAGTCACTGTGTACAGTTTGCAACCAGTGCGAGTGAGTCTCATTTTACTTACTGTTCATGTCAGTTATTATAAAACGTGTTTGAGGTAGATAAAATAAACCATTGTGAAGAAATTGTGGAGCAATCCTCAATGCCAAATTATAGTCCTGCTTTTTCTGTTTGGAAAGAATTGCAAAAGTCAGATCTCTGCCAAAAAATGAGTAGAAAAAGGAAAATTTAGTCTCTCTTGGCTTCTTTCGACCCCTCTGTATCTCCCTGTCACACACACTCAAACACACACACTCAAACACACACACACAGCAGACAGGCGACCAAAGGAGCGATAAAGTGGACACGGTGTGCAGTCCTCGAGATGAGGGCCTTGTTGTTCCAAATTAGCAGAGATTTGGGAAGCAGCCAGGCTGCCTGATTGAAAAAAGGAGGAAAGAAGAGAGAATGAGAGGGTCTAGGGAAGAAAGATGGAGCTTTTGCAAATACTGGGCATGAACACTGCTTAAATACACACAAAATCGATCATACACATGCACACACACACACACACACACACACACACACACACACATACACATCTAACATCATTAACACTCTAGTACAAGGTAGCCGACACACACACACAGACACACACGCTCTGTTTCTTTCTGTGCCCTCTCTTTGACCCCATTTGTGTATTTCTTTTCCCACTAATTTTTCCTTTTTGTTATTTCCAACTCATCTTTCAGAAGAACAGTATGACTTTGAGTTTGTTTACATTCCCCTGGTCCAAACACACACAGACACTCTCATTAGTTTGGTATTATGTTGCCAGACATGCCAGAGTTCAGTCCAGGCAAAACAATCTTAAAGAGTTTCATGTGGAAACTAATTGGAAGCTATTATATTTTCCAAGTCTTTAAAGGGTTTTGCAGTATCAGATTTATAATAGGATTATTAGTATTATTACACCATTTAATAAGACTGTGGTTAGATAAGAATGTCTCATTGTGAACCTTTATATTTCCTCTTCTCCTCCCTTTTCCTCCTTCTTTCATCGGCTCTAACTGTCTCTCCCAGGCATCTCTTCACCTCTGAGTTCATCAGTATTCTGTGAGTGACTCAATCAGTCTCAGCACCACAGATAGTCTATGAGTGTGTGTGTGATTCATTTCCTCCTACAAGGGCAGACAAACAGCCTCAGCTCTATACTGTGCAAGGATGGAGTGAGTGACAGAAAGGGAGAAAGCAGAGAGACAGAGACAGAGATGGGGTCCAAGCTAACTGAACAGTGACCTCAGAGACTCTCTGTGTCTGTGTAGCAATGACTGTGTGTGTGTGTGTGTGTGTGTGTGTGTGTGTGTGTGTGTGTGTGTGTGTGCAGACTGGACACAGAAGGATGCCATTACTGAGATTTGATAAGGAAAGACAGCTCAGTCCTGTTTGTCCTTTGTGCATGCATGTGTGTGCAGGCACACTGGAGGTAAAGGGTTCAGGAAAATGGGCTGTCAAACACAAGAAGACACATCCCTTTCTCACACACACACACACACACACACACACACACACACATAAATAGAGAAACACACACTCTGTCCACCACTGACTGGGTATCAGCCAACATTTTGACACTGAAATGTGTAATTGCCACCCACCTCCACTATCATCTCCCTATCTTTCAAACCTTTGTCATTCCTTGTTTTCACTTCTACTATATTTAGCACCAGTTCATGGCGTGACACTCAAAACTGAGGAAAAAGAAGAAGATGGTGGATCAGAGAGAAAGGAAAGAAAATGGCCTAATTCTTCAATAAAAAGGAGAGGACAGGTGGAACACGTTCTTAGTCGGTTATAGCCAGAATAACACTGGTTTATTGGCAAGTGTGTATGTGTGTGTGTGTGTGTGTGTGTGTGTGTGTGTGTGTGTGTAATCAGTTCCAGATGAGTGACCATGGAAGGTAAACCTTTCCTCCTCCCCCCAAAACTCATTTACCTCCTCTCATCTCTCTCCTCATTCATTCACTCTCCACTACTTGCTCCTGTATTCACTCTGTAATATCCACATACACACACACATGCATTTCTCAGCAGGTCTGGGATCAGTGAATTCATGCAGAAGAGACGCAGACGGTCTCTTGCACCTGCTCTGACAGGACACACACTCACACACAGTAGAAGGCTGGAGTGTGAAAGAATGATAAAGGAACGTTGAAGAATGAAAAATGGAAACCAGCAGAAAGACACTGTGAAGAAAATACTATAAATTGTGTGTGTGTGTATGTGTGTGTATCCATCAAGTGTGTTGGTGGCCCATGATCGCACACATTGGTCTCATGATGGAGAATGATAGTGTGTGCGTGTGTGCAAGGTCAATAACACAGAGGTTATAAATAATATCACACACACATATAGGACAAATGTTACACTGACAGAGGTCAAGCACAGGTCTCTAACACTATCTCTCCAAAACACACTCTGTCTGTCGCTCTCAATCTCTTTCTTTTGATGTTTTTTTTTCTCACTCTCGAGATATATTATGTGCTTGTCATGCACCTAACACATCCAGTTTATACATTCAAGTACGTAATATTCAGGGCCAAATGTGAGTCTGTCAGCTCGAGACCAGAATACATAACTAGTTAAAATTCTGCCGATGACAAAAACTGAACACGCTGCCTTTCATCTGACATTTTTGAGTCTTTGAACTTTTAACCGACAACAAAAGTGAAGCAGCTCTTTGTTTATAAGTGAAGACGACATAATAAAGGTAATAGAACTTTAAAAGCTGCCATCCTTTTCCACATCTGATTCACTACAACTCTTCCAGTCAAAATGTCATCAGCAGAGGAGATGTTAAGCTGCCATTAAGCAGCCCATCATTCAGCTCACCACCAGTCAATGATGTCTTGCAGACTGGCACTACTACGAATGTGATAAAGCACATAAAGCACAGTACAGTCAACAGACAAAAAAAAGTAATGACAATGTTTAACATATGTGAATGCTTTACTTTAGTCTATCATGGTGACTTAACACACATGTTAGCTTTTGTTAATTAAAGCGGCTCTATGGAACTTTTCATTTTCGGTTGATTTTTGCGGTGCGCCGAGTATGCGGAGTCTGCACACCATTTAAAAGCCGTCTTGGCCGGCGCATACGCCAGATGCCCTGATCAATTCAACCGGCGAAAGCGGCGTGTGCACCTAGTGGCGCTTCCTCCCACCGGCAAATGTTTCCCCCTCCATTTAAAAGATATTCTCCTCCCTCGCCGTTCGTCATCAGTTCTTGCCAGATTGTGCCCCGGCTGCAGGAAAAAGAGCGCACCCACGGACCATCAGTTAGCGGCTGAAGCAACTGGGATTCAGCCAGAGCAAACCCTAGCACCGTTTCAGCGGGCACCAACCCGTGGCAGACATTAAGAATAACTATTAGAAACTAATATAAACAGCCAATCTTCTGTTGGTCTTGTTTGCTTATGTAGGTCATATAGAAGCATTGGTATTAAATTGAGACTGTTTCATAACCACTTAAAAACTCAGTGGAGTACTTTTCACCACCATGTAGCCATACGCTTATTGTCAGTAGTGCAAGTGCACTGTTGCAATTTCATATTTTAATCACCACCTCCACCTTTTTTCCATTAAAAATGATTCAGTGTGAGGAAGAAGATCAGGAACATATATGCAAGTCTAAAATGTGCCACAGTATAAAAGAATACACCGTCATGTATTAAATCTATTTTTTACTTTCTGTAAACATGTTTAAGAACAGGAACCAACAGTGAATTCCATCAGTCAATTCTAAGAACAAACATAATTCGAACTATATAACAATTAATCTGTGATCGTATTGACCCTAAAAATCTTGATTAAAGCATCACTGAGCCTCACTTGTAAAGGTCTGACCACGTAGAAATGGAAGGAGAGAGACAGACGGAAAAGGAAGCAGAGTCAGGGTGAAAAGAAAGAGGGACAAAGGGAAGAAGAGAGATTGTGTGATAAAGGAAGAATGGAAGAAGGGAAGGATGGCTGACATGAGAAAGTTGGCTTCATGCTCTGAAAATCGATCATACACATGCACGCACACACACACACACACACACACACACACACACACACACACACACACCTGCCTGATGCAGCATAGCTAGATCTAAGGATGAATACTCTACTTATTTGTACACTTATTAAGTAAACATTGAATTAACTCAGTGCCTGGGTGTAAAAGCTAGCTAAGAGGCAGATTAGTGTTTCTGTAGCACACAGCAGAAATAACCCAAAGCAGAAGCTGTTCTTTAATAGCATGATAGAGAGAGTCTAGACTCCTGCCTCACCAGAATTTTCTCTTTGTTTCTTCCTGTTTCCCCTCAGTGACAAATAACTTAAGGAACCCAGTAGATTTCCTCTCTCTCTCTTTCTTTCTTGCTCATTTATTACCTGCACCCTCCCCCCCTCTCTCTCTCTGTCTCCTTTAATCACCTTTTTAATTGGTCATTCCTTCACATGATCCAATAAGGGGGTGTAGGAGTTAGATTGGTTAGGACACAATGGTAACCTATCATGCACACGCACACACACACACACACACACACACACTCATACATGCACGCTTATGAATACATTTAAATGAGCAGACACACACTTATGTCTGCACACATATACACACGCTCCCTTGTGATGTTGACACGCTATATTAATAACAAAGAAAAACGCATTCGAATGTTTGAGTTGCCATGGCAATGCAGAAATTAATTAGCACCCACGACTAACTAGCTATAGGGGATGTAAATTACCTGCTGCATTCTGTCTCGCTGGAGACTATAAGTGTGTTTGTGTGTACATATTTGTATTCGTGCACTGTATAATACTGTGTGTGTTGGTGAGGCCTCATACTATCTGTAATAACACGGGTGTCATCCAAGAGATGTTTTGCACATGCACACACACTCAAATTGATCTCTCCTTGAAGGTCTTTCCCTCGGTGCTACAGCTCACACTGATCACACTCATATATAATATTCTTTCTCTAAATGCTCAAACCAGTTTTCAGCATGTTTATGCAGCATGTTATATTGCAAGAGCTTCCATAAACCACTGTAGTAAATAATCAATCAATCAAATAAAAAATGCACAAACACTTTGACAAACAGTAAAAAGAAAACTAGATCAAATTGATCATGCAACATGAAACATTTATGTGTGTTTCTCCTTATTATTGAGTAGAAACTATGAGCAACCATGTGCTTTCATGCCATCACCACCACTTGTCCTTGATTTAAGAGGACTTTTCTTCACCACTTGCCGAGTGTGGTCCTTACTCTCAGCTGCAGTGAGTGCAGGACAGCAGGGTTGGTTCACCCAGAGGACGAGACAGTGGCTTCACGTGCTTTGATGTGTTGGTCTTCATAGATGTCAGTTCCCCTTTGAAATGTTACTTCCTTGAATGGCTATGGGCAAGCGACTCTCGTGAAGCAGGGTCAGTGTGAAGGTCTTTAAAAGAGGCCTTCAGAGAGTCTTTGAAGCGCTTCCTCAGACCACGCTGGTGACGTAGGTCGGTCGGCAGCCTACATTCATGCAGCCACTGTTTGGGATTGACGGCCATAATTAATTGCCTGTCTGAGCGTTACCATGGATTATCTTGGGTTAAGTGCTCATCGGCCATTCTGCTCCACAAAGTTGTGTTTTCCTCACTGCGCACACATGTGCGCATTTACAAAAATAGCATTGCTTGATCAGTGTGCATGTGTGTAGTTGGATGTTAAGCCCAATCAAAGAGGGTACAAAAAACTGGAAACAGATGTCATGGACAGATTAGATCAACTACACAAGGTCTCTCTCTCTCTGCCATGTTCTCACGCAACTGTAGCAAGTGTTTGTATGTATTTGTGCATTTTTTGTATGCTTCATGCATATTTAAGAGTGTGTGTCTGCTGAGCTGTGTGCATATATACTGTATATACACTATGTGTGGAAAATGCTGCCCTCCCATTAACAGCCTGAGCTACGAATCTTGTCCCAGCTTGCACAGTGTTAAGTCTACAGACGAGCCCCCTGCTACAATGTAAATAAGCTAGCTGGTTGGAAGAGAGCCTGGTTTTTATTAGCTGGCCATCTACATCGGTGCCCAGCTGTAAATGAAATAGTTGTTTAAATTACTGCCTGTTTTATGTGGAAGTTGCTTGCTGGTGCCTGTTTTTAAATTATCTGGCTACCCATGGTGGTGCCTGACTGTAAATGAACTGCATATAAACTCAGCTGCCTGCTTTTAAATTAGCCCACCATCTGCATCAGAGCTGCACTGTAAATGAAGCATTCGCTACCAAAGCTATATGTGAAAATAATCTGCTTGAGTGTGTTAGCTAGCTGCCAATTAGCTAGTTGTCTGGCGCCTGAGTATATCTGACGGACTTGGCTTCATTGCTACTTTATGTGGGAAAGTCATCTATGTAAATGGCAGTTTTCACATAGGATATGGGATATGGATATGTCATATGGGCAGGAGGTACAGGTGGCTCAGGGGGATAATCCTGTAAACTCTGATCACAGTAAAAATACAGTTCATTTGTTGCCACCCTCTCTATTTTGTCTCATACAACTGACAACAGAAAGGTCTAAATATAATGTTTGATTGAACAAATGATGTTTACAGAGACAGTTACTTTCATTTTCAACTAAGCATAAATGGGTTATTCATCTATTATGAGTCTAAATAGGGTCTGAAAGTCTGAATATTCACCTTGGTGCCCCCTCTAAATGATTTGTCCATTTATATCAGAGCCTCAGAGAAAAATGCCAGGTCCTAATTATTGCCAGTGAGAAATTTCAGAGGGTTTTAGACCACCAAGTGTTAGTATGAGGCTCCACATACTGAACCACAAGGATCCATACCTCAGGCAGTGTTAGTAGTGGCCCATCTAACACACTGAACTACAGAGCAAAGTTAATTTACTAGCTTTACTAACTTCTGTGCTACACAGAGACAGCATCGCTAAAATTAAACACACTCTTGCGCAGTACAGCAATCACTGAATAATACAGGGCATTTCAATGAAGGAAGTAGAGTACACATGCTTCAGGCACCACACAGGAAACCTGCTGCCTATACTTTCTTTCCTCTGATCTGCATCCATCTTTTCCAGAAGTGGGGTTCAACCACATATTGACTTGTTTATACATAAAGTAAAGTATGATTCAGTGATTTTCTCCCTCACAACTGTTTATCCCCCTTTTTTTGTCCTCTACCTACTTCTTATCTATCTTTCCCCAAGCCCTCCATCCTATCCTTTCTCTTCTATATCTCTCATCCTCCCTCTCTCTCAGTCTCCCCTTCTCCCCTCTCCTTTCTTCTCTCCCCACTCTCTCTTTCCCTCTCTCTCTCTGACAGTGATAAATTGCCTGTTGGACTGGGTGATCCATCTTGCCGTATCCCACATCTGAACACACACTCTCTCGCTCCTCCCCTGCTCCCCTCTTTTCTTCCTCTTTTTTCCCATCCATCCTCTCTTCCCTCCAGTATCCTTCCATCCCAAGGTTAGTGAGGCTCACTGGGGAGGAACTGAAGGTAAAGATCTGCCTGACAACGCCCGCTTATACATGTGTGCACACACACACCAGGAAACAGGTGAACAGTGTGTGCACAGAAACGAGGTGTGTACCCTTACACACACGCAAGCACAAACTCAAATATACAAACTCAGTCAGGGTTTTTCCAGTCAAAAAGGTGATATGTCGACCATGAACTACTACAGAATCTCATTTTATAACTACGGAACTCGGAGTTAATCATCACTTATGACCCACTAGAAGTGTGTGGCGGTGTCTGTTTCTGCAGAGACCCTGCCCTCTGCCTGGATTTTCTCATTTTGCTGTACTCGGGACGTTTCTGGGCATCAACCTTTGGGCAGTGGTGCGTAGCCCCCAGCCAATAACAGCGCGCAGGGTGTGAGGGGCAGGACTCTATAAAACCGTAGCATCCAATTTCCAATTCACATGGGACCACCAGAAGCGCGTGCGCTTTGAGCCGGGGCGGAGGGGAGCCAACTTTGAATGCTGCGTTTACGAACAGCAGCCGACAAATCCTACTCGTTATACCTTTAAACATTGTTATCAATCTAAATTGAAAAAATGACTGGGGGGGCATCCTGATGACGTGGTTAGGACATGTGCCATATAGACGCAACTTCCCCAGTTTCATTCAACCTTTAAATTCAATTCAATTTCATGAAAACTAAAAAAGCAAAATGGATAATCAATGACAAAACAGCCACGCATAGCAGCTCTGTGAGGCTGTAGTTCAAGTACTGTAGTGGTGTTTCGAGCTAAATCTTAATATCAGCATGCTAACATGCTCACAATGATAATGCTAACATGCTGATGTACCATGTTCACCATCTTAGTTTAGCGTGTTAGCATGCTAACATTTGCTAATTAGTACCAAACACAATATTACAAAGATGAATTTTCACAAACCACCTCATCTGTTAAACAGAATGTTACTTAAAATATTCGCTGAAATAACAGAAAAATGGGAGTGCCTGTAAAATCAGCATGTACATTCAAACTAATATACTCACAGACAATAAAAACAGACTATTAATGTGAGAGGTTTTGGCGTAAAATAATAAGTATACTTTGAAAAACAGATATTCAAATAAACAAACCATGTAAAGTAGTAAACTTAATGTTTGACCAGGACTTCAAACCAATTTGTCAGGTGGTTCCCCCAGGCCCGCACAAAGAGGTTTTATGTGTTTTAACATAAACCGTAAACATCCTCGGGGTGTGCTTGAATCCTGCGAGCCTCTAAAACTAAAACACTTTTTTAACAGTCCTATATCCATGAAAGTCAACTGAGCGTGCTTTGCCTTTTATTCCAGGCTTCATAATCACACAGTAGCACTCATTCATACACGGGAGCTCCGTACAGCAACCACAGTGCTCCACTGTTGGCCACTGAGCTCCTCCAAGGGAGCAGCTGAGGTTGAAGAGTCTTGCTCAAGAGCACAGTTGTTACTGAGAGGGGAGATTTATTCATCCGAGTTTCTCATGGACATCAAACCTGGATTCAAAATGACAAGCCTGCATTACCAGCTGCTAGACTGCTGCAGCTCGAGAAGGTATGATCAGTCAGATATTGCTTACGCTTTGTCATATATCCAATAGGAGATTCAGTGAGATGGAATAAAGCGATGGA
Source organism: Oplegnathus fasciatus (assembly GCA_003416845.1). NCBI lineage: Eukaryota > Metazoa > Chordata > Actinopteri > Centrarchiformes > Oplegnathidae > Oplegnathus > Oplegnathus fasciatus. Next base: position 518,694 of record NTHP01000220.1, on the reverse strand, counting down.
GAGATATATGGAGGTAAAGATTAAAGAGGGAGAACCATGCTTTAGTATGACTCCCTCTCTGACACTGTATGTAGCCTTGTGTACAGTCAATAGCAGATAACAGTAAACAACAACAACCATTTCAAACCCTCTAAATCGAGCCCCGCAGGCTCCATCTGCTCAAGGTAATTGGAAAGTTTAACGGCTAGAGGCTATTCTCTGTGTCTGATTGAAGCACAGACTGGGAACAAACAACCAATTTAATTCTCTCTCTCTCTCTCTCTCTCTCGCTCTCTCTCTATCTCTATCTCTCTCTCACACACACACACACACACACACAATCTCTGTCCATCTATGACTTGCTACCTATAGCATATAAGAATTATTGCCCCTCCTTTTCTTTAAACCTAAATTTTGACTAGTTTCTTTCTTTCTTTCCTTCCCTCTCTCTCTCTTTTATCTTCCTCCATCTTGTTGATAAACTGAGAGAGGAATGATGTGAGGATGGAGAGGATGCTGCTGGGCTCAGATGGATGATGAACATTAGGAGAAAGTGGATGATATTTACGTCTGTTAGTCAGTATGGGGTAAGGGAGTGATGACTAATAGAAAGAAAGAGAGCCTGGCGGAGGACAAATCAGCTACTGTTATGAACGAGTTTACTTTACTCAGATATTGAATTACAAACTGTACAAACACACAGTGTTGCAGAACCATACAGCATGCAGAGCAGCACTTTTATCACAGACAGATGAATTCTGCAGAAAATCACCGCAACCACAAAGGAGGGACAGACTTTAAAGTCAAGGTTTTTATAAACATTTCTAATATTGGAGCCCCATAAAAGAATAAAACCCTTTTTTTAAATAGTACAGTAATTGATCCAAAACTACTGCAGTGAAGTCTGCCGTGGAGCCGGACTGGAAACTGCAGCTTAAATGTCAACCTTGTTCTCGTTTCACCTCCTGCCCTTTACAATGCTCTGACACAATAGACTCACAGTGCTGCTTAAAATACACACACACTCACACACACACACACACACACACACACACAGAGTGTACAAGGCCACTGCACCTTTGTAAAGGAAGCTACGTCATCTCCCACAGACTCATCTTTCCTTCTACTTCTTTATGTTCTCCTCTCTACATCCCTCTCCTCTTCTCTGCTCTGAAAAAACCATTCAAAATCAGATTGTTCCTCAGGACATGATAAAAGAAATACGGATCAGGCAACATCAATTTTCTATATAGCTATATATATATACTGTATGTTTTGGAATTAAATGTGTAAAACTTTGGGAATTTTCCTGTTTAAGGAACTTTAGCTAAGGACCATGAGGCCATCTGTATTATCATTTTTTTGTTGTCATGATATATGTCAGTCCCTGAAACACCAGCGTGTCCTCTTAAATGGCTATGAAGGCACAGCAGCGGTTGCTCACAGTATCAGACATTAGTGAGCTCATACTTTATAAATAAACCTGCTAGCAAATAACACGAGTACTGCACTGCAACAAGGCTGCAGGAGGCCGCATGCGTGTGTATGTATATGTGTATGTGCATGTGTGTGTTTGACAGAAAACAAATTGATCCCTCTCCCTCTAGGCGCCGCTTCAAGCTCCTCTAGTTTCATCTGTATTGAGCAGATGTATCATGATGACTTCATCCCTTCTTTTATATTCATCCCACACAGCTACACATCCAAACGTCAACATCCAGACTAAATGCATGAAAAAACCTCACATAACCACCTGACTGTTTATGCAGTAGATCGACCTTTAAAGCAGCTGTTTACTGGTTTCTTGTGCTTCAAGTGTATTTTTAATAAAGGTGAAGTCAGACCTACAGGTACTCAGTAAAGTTAGTTTAATTGAATATTTATAGCTGTACCACTGTATTATAGTATTTTAGTAGTAACTTTGTAAATAAAATGTTTGCACTAACGTGTATGCAAAGGTGCTTAATAAATAAAGTTTGATTATTAGATAAAGAACTAAGAGGAGAAAATTTCCCCTATTTCACCTTATAAATGTGCTTTTAGTACAGGAGCCTTAGTGTTTTTAAACAAATATACATTGCCACCCCAACATACACACATCCATACTTTATCTTTATCATTCTAATGCACCTAAAACTGACCCTAAAATAGTCCCTTGAAGAAATAAGACTCAGCCAAAGTGCCCTTACTTTGAAAGTTGAAAACTTAAATTAGTGTTCACAAAGAAGTTAAGTACAGACATGCACACAGACACTCACTAACTCACTCACACACACACACACACACACACACACGTCATCCCTGTCACTCACACCTCAGCCTGTCATGAGATTTTCCTAGTGCGAGATGCTGAAGATAGATGTGTTATATCTGACTATGTGATAGCCTGTGACGGTGCGTGCGCGTGTGTGAGGTGTGTCTGCGTGAGCGCATGTGTGTGTGCTTCTGTGTGATATATCAGTTTATGACAGCAGCTTGGCTAATGTTAAAAGTGTGGTTAGCAGTTCTTCAAATAAACCGTTCGGCGAGCGAGACTTCACAGTGTCACAGAGTGCTGGAGCTGGCACCTACAGCTACTGGAACACTGGGACATTTTCAGTCTTCATCTTGGCTCCGGATGATGGAATCGAAAAACTTTTAAAAGTTGGAGGAAAACACACAGGAAAGAAAAACAGCCTCTGAATGGGCACTGCACATTTTGCACGACTGAAAGAAAGACAGACAGACAGATGGATGGATAGACAGAGACAAAAGATAGGCAGAGACAGACAGCCAGATAGATAGATTTAATTTAAGATTCATTTAAAAATATAAAGCAATATTCTATGTGTACACAATAATACACATATAGAATCTCAAACTTTGTATCACCACACACACAAACACACCACATATGAAAAGAGAGGAGGAGACAGACAGAGGAGATAGATGCACTACTAACTAGTGTATAGTGTTCTCCACTTATTTCTGTATTGTGGAGGTGATGGAGAGGCAGTTGCCATGGTAGCTATGGACCTCATGGCAGCAGGTGCTGTTGCCACTTTCACCACCATCCAGCAGTGCACACGTGTTCTTGGTGGTGCACATACACACATGCCAGTGTGTTTTTTTTCATTTGTGTGTGTTTTCATATGAATCTCGGTGTGCCTTAGTGCGTGTGTTGTGTGAGTATCTGTACACACTGTTGTGTGCCAGCGTGTGTTCACTCATGCATGCGGTTTGCCTGTTATTGCGATGTGTTGTCGGTGTGCAGGAGTGGTGTTTGTTTTGGTCTTGTAGTCAGTGAGGTGCTGTATGCAGAGGTGCAATAAACGTAAATTGGCTTTTCTTTGTCACTGCTTTACGTGGACTACAACTGTTTACTTTATCCCAATATATGTTTTCTTCATATCTTACCTTTTATCTTTATTTGTCAGAAGACAGTATAGAAAGACAGAAAATAAATGGATGGAGAGAGACTGGGGTGATAAAAAATGTCCCCCAGCCAGAATCAAGGCCACTCGACCACCAGGATGCCCCATCTCACATATGTGGGTTTTAACCCTAATTTACCAGGAAGTCATTAAACAGGAGACCTTGCTAAGAAAAACAAAAATGCAAACATTTCATAGCATTCACCATACTAATGCCAAGAAACAAAAAACAGGCTTTGGTAAAGTCCTGTTTAATTTCTTTCAAAATAAAGGTTATGGCACCCACTGTGCCAACACTTGGTACTTTACACATCCATCTACTGGATCTAATAATGTGGTTTTTTGTGTTAAATTTCCCAATTAATGCACATTGGCAAACTCAGATTCATCATCTGTTGTCTTTTGAAACTGGCAAAGCTCTTGTAGCTTCTCTGGCTCTTCATAGACAGACAGGTTACGCACACACAGTGTGTTGACTGTGGCAGCCTACTGGCTGGGGTAGTTAGTCTAATTAAGTGTGTCCGCTCTGGGTCACTGACTGTAATGACAATGATAGCACTATTAGGGAAAACGGTCTTCCTCCTTTTCTCTAACTACTCATTCTCCTCTTCTTCCTCCCTCTACTCCTCTAAATTTAATCTTTCTTTTTCTCATTCTCCTTCCTTTCTCCAGAGCCTAATTTAGAAAAAAAGAGTGTGTGTGAATGTGTGTGTCAAAGAAAGAAACAGAGAGAGAGAGAGATTGTGTGTTAGTGTGTCTATGATGCTGGTATCTTGCTGGTCTCTGCATGGCAATATCTGCAGGCATGTAAAATGAGAGAGTGAGATGCGGACAATAAGACAGGAGAGAGAGAGGGGGGGAAGCAAAATGGGTGTGAGAGTAAGAAAACATCAAACAATGCCATACAGACACTGGCCACAAGTTCATCTAACTAGTGCTGGGTTTGGATCCCTTTCGTCTCCACAACTGTGCATGTTTTTCAAGCTATAGATAACATGAAGTGCTGGGAAAATTCCACAGGGGGGTTGCTCGGTTGATGCAAATTTCTTCTTGCAGGATCTTAAGCAGCATGTTCATGTTGGTACCACCTCATCCCAAAGGGGTTCTACTGGTTGAGATCTGTAGACAGGGGTAGAGGGGAAGTCTCTGTTGTGTCTATTGTTAGACGCTGTGTGCTTCATGACACATTTGAATGAGGCTCAGCAATGGTCCTAAAGAGACGCACGTGGTCAGAAATAATTTTCCAGCCTGCAAGTGTTCTTTAGTGCAAAGGAACACCCAGGACGAGTCCACGAGAGAGCATTGGGAGAGGAGCGCAGTGCATCGTTGTCGTTGCTAACCGTGTCCAACTACCTCATGTCTCATTCACATGTTTGAAAATACCGAACATCATCATAATGAATGTAAACAACCAACATGGCTGTTGTTAGTACTCACAGCGTCACTTTTCAGCCCTTCAACTCCCTCATTTCTTCTCGCCATCGTTTAAAATCCACACCGATGTTGACTCTGGTTTGACCTCTTACTTTATCCAATCTCTTTTTGGTCGCAGCCTTTTCTTCTTCTGTCTTTCTTTTCTTTCTCTGCCATTCTTGTGCGACTAGTTCGCATTCAGAGTGCGCGCAGGTAGTCAGATGCGTAGCTGGACAGGCAGGACGGGCTCATTACAGTCCTGTGACAGCCACAGACACCGGACTTTTTCCCTTTTTTGTCAGAGCACTTCAATTATTGATTGCTGTCTGCATATAAAGAATTTCAACAAATACAACAAAAAATGCTTCTAAAAGACATTACCTACCCAAGCTTTACCATTAAATATAATTATGTTCCTTGAAGAGACTTCCCCAGTAGATAAAGTGAACTACCTGCTTTTCACACTTACATAGAGGCCCATCTGCCAGTCCCCAGACCTATCTCACCAACAAGACATTGTGGCCTCATTTGGATGATATTTGCTTGCCGTATCTTTCTCTGTAAACTCTGGACACTCCATATAGGCTGTATTTATCACAGGACAGCTGAACTGTATTGCATTAGATTGTGCAGGGGCTTTGTGGGGCTTTGTGGGTTTAAGGGTCACTCAATGTACGTAGCACTCAATGTATGTAGCAATGATTATATGAAGAGTTCATTTGCAAAAACAATGAATAAAGCAACACCAGCTTGATTGATATTCAACTGAGTGCACGGAAAAAAAACATAATTTCAAAAAATAGATATCTGTTTTTGTCATGAACCATTATGCCACTTGGTAGTTTAGTATATCTTTTAATTATAAATACTCACATTTTTAAACTACATAAATATGCATACAAATCAAACACCAATAAAGTCACTGAACTGAAATGGAGAGGGTGCAGTAAGTAATACTAGATCCTGAGGTGAGGTGTATGTGTGTGCTCTTGGGGGTGGGTCAAATTGACATAAACCCAGTGAGAAGCTCTTCAGTTCAGCTGCATCAGCATCCCTCCCTTCACACACACACACACACACATCCATCCATCCACACCGTCTTGCTGTTATTGATGAAGCCACCTCTTTATATGGTAATGTCTTTCACACCTGAAAGGCATCAGGAGGGCATGATCGCTCTCTCTCTTTTTACACATACACACACACACATGCACACACTACCACACTACTGTAACTATATATATTCTCTCTCACCTCTTGCCAAAAACACACACATGCACGCTAACACGCGCTATTATTCACATGAACTCCATATATTTTCACCCTCTCTCTGCCTCTCACCAACACGCACACAGCTATGAGGAGCCCATTAACGCTGATGGAGATATGTATGCGGCTCACATCTGTCACATGTCGCTGCCGTGGCAACGCCAGCTGCCGTGGTTACCGGGGGCCTGCTTCTGTAGTGTTATGGGATTTGGTTATTACAGGATAGCTAGCTACCTGTGTGCAGAAATACATCCCTTTGAGGACAGACGGCAGTGTAATAATACTCCACCATTTGATCTGATAAGTAGACTAATTACAGACAAATTACTGGCTTTGGGTGAAAATTACCAAGTGACTGGGATTAGTTAAATTGATTATATCCACAAGAGTGTTAACCCCATTTGCTTTTGTGGGTTGGAAAGGCATCCGAAACAGCAGATAGATCATAAGCTGTAAACCTCAGTTCACCTGATGGTCACATGTACAATTAACATCTAAAAGGATTTGGTTGGCAATGTTAAGGGTTAATACTTTCAGTGGTAATTCTGCATCTAAATGAAAGGATGTTTTTTGTTTTTATTCAATACATTACCTGATGCTATTGATTCATTTTATTTTGATTGACTAAAATGATTAATCAAATACTTGTTTCTGTACTAGAAGGCTCACTATTTCCAAAAAAACTACTGCTTCAACTACATTGAACAATTGCTCATAATTTGATGTTTCTCAAAGATGAAGTTCTGTTAAATTCACTTGACTAAATACTAATACTTTGTCGAGTATTTTGTAATCTAACTTGTCCAGGTACAGAGTTAATGTACAAGAAGACAGTAGTTTTCCACCTAAATTCAACACACACTCAATTCTGGCAGGTTTATGTACTCCATATGTCAAGAACATCTCTTAAGATCTTCCCAAACCCTGAATACCTTTTTTTCTTCAATTACAATATTTGGAGCCAGAATTGTTCATTTTTGGTGTGACATTTTCTGGATGTAAGTTCAAAGTGTATTTTAAAGCTATACTTCCAGGTTATTTGTTAATGTTAGTGATGGTTAAAATTGTATAGTTAGATAGTGACTGAGACAAGGAAGCTGGTTTGTTTGCAGGCAGAGAGAGATCTGGGAAAGAGAGAAACACTTGTGGATTGATCGACCTTGGCTTTGTTCGAGTAACAGGCGCTAAAGTTGGCCGAACATTTTTCATGAACAACGAAAACAGGAAAAATGACCCCTCCCATATTCCATAGCAAGCTTTACAGTTCTCATGTTACTGCACTGTATCTGTGATGTGTCTTAGCCTTAGTAATGTGCATTAAAGTCCAAAATCTATGTACGGCAGAGGCAGCTGGCAGCTGTTTAATCTACAGCAAAATCTAGGCTGACACATCAATAGGTCTGCTAATATAAACATATATAACACAAGTGCATATATAAAACTCGCGAAACTCCAATCATCAAAACTCTGTACTTCACCTAACATGTTTAAATTTACAAAAAAAAAGTACAGATGAAAGCAATCTCAATAAATCTCAAGTTGCCAGTAAGAGGTCCTCAGGGAGTGAATGCATGCACAAACATGTCCTTTTTTGGTTTAATTTTTATGTCTGAAGTGGAACTGTATATGTTTCACTTTATAAACATACATGGTTTTGACTTTCAGCTGATCTGAAACAGACACTTTGCTGGTGACACACACACACACACACACACACACACAGTGACCCACTTTCCTGAGCTGAACTGGACCAACCAAAAACAGATCACCCTACATCCATTTATGATTTAGGCGTGGATATAAGGGATGAATACACACACACAGACAGACAGACACACGGATATACACACCGGTAGAGCAGGGACAGAGGCCTTAAGTGAGTACAGCTGTGTAGCCAGATGTGCTTTTGAGTCCTGTGGTCACAAGTGCGTGTGCATTTCGCGTGAGTGTGTGTGTCGAAACCTGAAAACCTACTCTGCTCATTCTAATCCCTCAATGGAACACTCTTTTGCCCCGCACACCCGCCCATACTGCCCCCGGCAATATGACCTGCCTCTCCCTCTCTCTCTCTCCCTCCTTTATCCAGCTGACTGAGCACCAACAGTAATAAAGGTATATGGACAATATGACCTGAAATGGATTTCAGTTTAAATTGAGGATAACATTTAAGTCACATCGGGGGAAAAAACACAAATGCTACATATATATATATCTGTTTTTCTTTATGCCTGCTTTCATTCCATCCATTCAATTTCTTTATCTGTAAACCGTAATGTCTCCTTAGAGCCACTAGGGAGCAGACTACTGAGGTGAATGACTGATTGATTGATTGATTGATTGAATAAAAGAATGTCTGCACTGACTAATATTTGCTTATTCAACAAACAAGTGGATGAGCACACACAAACACTGCTCTGTCTGCCACAATTTCACATCTTGACATTTAAGCATAGTGACAAATTCTAACATGGACGGCGCTTGTGCGTGTTTCTGTATTCACAGAAAGCTCTAACAAACTGCCACATCAACATGCTAAATGCCCTACAAGCACACATGAACACACACACAAACACACTGAACTGCAGACACCCAAACAGCAAAATATTCAACGGTGAGACCGGTGAAGGTCATCATTTGCATAGTATTAACAGCCCTGTGTGAGAATGTGTGCGTGGCTAGCATGGGTCAAGCATGACCTATCATGTATTCATGTGCAGAGACAGAGACAGGTCTGCATGGTTCAGAGGTGTGTGTGTGTGTGTGTGTGTGTGTGTGTGTGTGTGTGTGTCCCTTCCCATTGTGCTGTCAGCATGAGGCCCATGTTATTCCCACAGGACACTGGGACATATGTGACCCCTCACAGCTAGAATAAAAGCACACATCC
>NTHP01000220.1:431485-505183 GCA_003416845.1 Oplegnathus fasciatus | reverse complement strand
CCCCTCCCAAAAAAAAAAGATCCTAGATTTGTTTTCTTTTATCCTTTGTTGCTTCTGGAGAATCACTTCTAAAAACCAAAGTGAGGATTCACACAGGTCGCGCGAGAAGCCAGACCGCTCCCTGTCTGCTCTGCGCTCAATGAGGCTCTCTGCTCAACAGCGCTCCGGACTGGCATCGCACTCAGCCCTGCCTCTCTCCATCAGCTCTGCGTCTGGCCAGGTAAAGCAGAGCCACCCCGGGGCAAACTCCGCCTCACGGGCTACCGACAAAAGTCGCGACTCATTAGCTCGAGTGAGATCTGGCTGAGGGGGTCAGTTCCTCGCTGTTTGTACTTCGAGTGTTACTATCCGTACCCTCCTGTTGACTTTCCGAGGCGCCGCACTCTGCTGAAGCCAGCAGCGGACTGGAGAGACAGGAGAGAGGCGCACATCTGGATGAGGGCGGGGCCACCCTGCCCCTCATCCAGCGCAGGCCAATACACATCCAGAGGTTCCAGCTGAGTGACAGGTAGACTGCTGCCTGTGTGAAGCGACTTTTTAGATTTGTTTGTGACATTACTGCGTTGTTAGGATGATGTGTTTAACTCAACTATATAAAAGGCTCCTGCTACCATTGACGACACTGAAGTCTTGGTATTTTTTCTCTGGGAATTTTGAGGTTTTAGTGACCAAACAGAGGAGACATAACAATGTAAAATCAAAATAAACTAACACATATATAATTTAATTTTTCTACTTACAGGTCAACAAAAAATGAAGCATTTGTTTTCCCCATCAGAGTTTTATTGCTGGCAGTGTGGAGAAAGCTAAGAAACAGCAAAGAGATCACTTGCAAAAACAGATAAAAGCCATTCTTAAAATGAATAAACCAACAGTATTTGATTGATATTCTCTTCAAATTGAGATATCTTATCACAACAACTCAACACCAGTTTAACTGATGTTCCCCGGAGTGCGCAAAAACCCCCAGGATTTAGGAAAATAAATAAAAATGGAGATATCTGCTTTTGTAAATGAACCCTTCAAATAGACATTTAAGTAAATAGAATTTACATAAAATATAACTGAACACTCAACTGAATAAATGAAATTAGAAAAACCCAAACAACTAAAACACTGACGTCATTTTTGGTGTCTGGTCTGAATTTTTTAGGTGAGGGGATGGGTTGGGGATGAGCCTGAACTCATGGCCTCAGAATTTATAAAATCCTGGCTCTGGCTCTGGGCACTTCCTCTTTTAATGAAGTAGGTTACTGATAAGGTAAAAGCCTTTGGAGTGGAGAGGATGGAGATGAAGAAAAGCAGTAAGTTACAGAGGAGGGATGTCGCTTGAAGCTTGGGTGCAACTGCGATGGGGACTGGACGTGGATGTTGACAAACGAAGCAACTGATCAGCGTCATGATGTCTCTAATCTTTGAACATTCAATTTGTGCACTGACTCTGTCAAACACATTTTTGGGCCCCTGCAGAAACCCCCTTTTCTTCTTGACCCACATGCCCTTTAGAAAAGTCACCTGGAATCACCTCTGTCAGTCAAAATCTCAGTCAAAAGGGTCAAGTGGCTGGTCCTTCGATTTAGTGTATGTGGCGTGCCAAGTCGAGGAAAAGTTATGTAGGAAAAAGTAAGAATATAGGATTAAGATCCAAGTTTTTGGAAGAGTACAAATCAATCCAAATCAACCTGCATTAACTTGATTAACCCTAATTCTAATGTCTTCTTATAATGGAGGGACATGCCTGCATAAAGTCAGTGAAGTGTTTTCAGGAAACACTGTATTGTAAAGGTGAGCAGTTTATGAGTGGTTACACAGTGCCCTCTGCTGTTGTCATAAAGTTATTGCAGGAGACATACAGGCACCCGGTAGCTGAGTGAATGAAGAGCATTTTGGACTGATTTGAGTATGTTATGGTGTCTTTTTCACATTTTCATTTTTATAGAAATGTGTACCGTTCTAGACTATATTACAAAAAAAGAGGTACCATTTAGGGTGGCTATTTTACCATTTTGTCACAAAATACAGTAGGAAAGCACAGGTGTAAATAATAAAATTATTGATGGCTGATTCCATTTAGCTGATTCAGTCTGAGGGTCCTGGTGTTGTGCTGCTGGTTCACTGTTACACTGTCATGACTTACTGGGATACTTGAATAGAACGGAGCCATTGTTGATGTTATTACCTGTGATTTTTTGTTAATAATAACATGTCAAAATGTCTGCTGTGAAAAGGCGTGTTGGTAGTTTATTGAGGGAAAGAGCAGATGCATATATGGAAAATGTTGTGCTTTATATATTATCACCATTAATAGCTTATACCAACATAAATTGCATGACATGAGTAGAATAACAGTGAACACAAGTAATCATGAGACTGTCAGTCTCTTCAGGCCAACTACTGCTATAGATTTATGACAATGTGCAGTATAGGCCTACAGTTGGCATGTAAGAACTTAGACATGAAGGTATTGGTGTATTAATACCTGAATGTAAAATGTATACAGCATACTGTATGTCCTACATTTCGGACAAAATACCCAGATTTTCTGCATAAATAATTCAAAAAATAGGCCTTTCATGAATAGAGCAGGTTAAACCATTAAAACAGTGTTATGCTCAGATTCAGCTACAGTACAAAGGGATTTATCACCCACACAAACAGTTCATTATGAGGAAATACGTGATGCTCACGAGACAGTTTTGCTTGGTCCCTGCATGTGTAGGTGTTTACTAAAATGAAGATAAAGAAAAGCTGGCAAAGACTGGTATAAAGTTATTAATGAGAGTGGCCGAAGGAATGGGAGGCATACAGGACTTTACTTGTAACAGAGTATTTTTGCAGTGTGGTTTTTGCATTAGTACTTTTACTTAAGTAAAGGATTTGAATACTTCCTCCACCACTGAGTGCTACACCTCTTAATCCCTTAACGGGTGGTTCCCAACCCCTTGTCGCCACAGGCTGTCACAGGTGTGTAGGCCAGAGGTTTTCAAAGTGGGAGGCAGGCCTTCCCAAGGGGGCTCCAAACAGTAGAAGTGAAAAAATATTACATTAGTTATCAAAAGAAGATCACTTAGAATAGTCTAAATGTGTGTGTTTTGATTAAAGAGATTCAGAGTTTGGAGATACAGTAGTTTTGGGGAATTTTACTGTTTTTCCCACTTTCCCAGAATCAGAAACTAATAAATGCCTTTGGACAGACCTTTTTTTAATGTATTTGTTGTAGTCTGAAATGATGTCAAACAGCAATATTAGGCAATATTTATAGCCCTGGTCTAGGCTATAAATTGTCTGCAGTTCAATCCAAGAGTGATTTTTCCCTTTCAGATTTGTTTTTAGAAGACTCAAGAGCAAAGACTATGTCTTAGGCAACTGAACAAGAAATACAAGATATGATATGATATGATAATACTTTATTGTCAGATCAAGTCAAAAATTAAGACAAGGTACAAAGATACATACATTTAACATAACATTATAATCACAGAAGACAAATATTCAAGACCTTTCAACATACATTTGATGATCTGGGATTAAGCTCCATGTTTAATTTTAGGATTGAATGGTGTACAAAAGTACAATGCTTCAGTCTAACCTTATTAAATCGTGGAACCCTGTATCTCCGGTTTGATGGTAACAATTTGTATTGACTGTTCAAAACATGGTCAGAAACAATGTTGTTGGCCAGCCTTAGTATGTTATTATGATAGGCTGATTCATAGAGTTTCCCAAGGGGTTGAGAATAGAGTAAGAAAGTTTCAAGTTGAAAATTAAACAGAATTTGTGTAGCTGGCTTTTTTTCTTGTCTCCTGCAACAGCAATTACCAAATGCTCTAAACATAAATGTATATGTATTAATTTATTCACATTATTTAAATCTACGCACTCCGGTACAGTAGGTGGCGGCACGTGTCAGTAAGGCTGCTTCACGAGCTCCAACTAATGCAAAGCAGTACAGATTTGTTCACAGGAATTGTGTGCGCGACGTGTTGCTTTTACTATATTAAACATTTAACACTTTATCGCATTTTTGGAAGTCTTTTATTCAGTCTGCGTGAAGCAGTGAAAGTGTGCAGGATTGTTCACTGAACCTGCGAGCTAACTGTCCAAACAAACAGTTCAATTTAAGATTTGACGGTGAGTAGTTAGCTGTATATGTGTTAACGTTATTATTTCGTTTTGCCTGAGGTAAAACATGTCAGTCATCTAGTTTGGAAGCGTGCATGTGCTAAATATTGCTTTAGATGTTTGGTTGTGCCTGACATTAGCTGCCTGTGTATATACAGAGCTGAGTAATAGCTGTAGCTAACTGACACACAACACAATGAAGGTTTTCTGTTTGTTGTGTCACGTATTGTGCGTTAGCAGTAAACAAACAATAAACGACCAAGCTGCTTTCATCTCTCGGGATGTTTATGGGTGCAGTTGTTTACTAGCATGCTAGTTACACAAATAATAATGTGATGTTGCAGCTTGTTTTCTAGCAGCTCGTTAGCTTTGAGTTATCTTTCCTCTTTCCAACTGCCGTGTTAGCTACATGTTGTGGTGTGTTCAAGTGTATTACTAACACGCCTAGCTTTGATATTATGGTGGTTAGCATGGTGTTTGTTAATGTGTGGGGTTACGTTTATTGCTAAATACCTGCTAATGTAGGTGGTTTAGCATTAAAACCCGAGGTGCCGTAAAGTAGCGGGAGTAAATGTGGTGTGTTATCTTGGACACATATGGCGTTAGAAAGCCGTCTGCCCAACAACATCACTGATAGTGAACTAACCGCTAGCTAGCAGCGTTAATTTGCATCTTTTGATCTCGTTCCCGTGGTGACGGGCTTTCCGGTATTTTGGTGAATTTACCTGAAGTAAGCAAACACTCTCAATGCCAACATCAGCCTAACTGTAAAGCGAAAGTGACATTACGTCCTACTCGGCAGGGCCCAAATGTTGTAGTTTGCACAATATTTCCTCACCTGTCCCTCCCTCCCTCTCTCTCTCTCTCTTTTCTGTCACACAGCTGCCCAACCTGTTACCTGTCCCTCAGCCCTGGAGACTCAGAGTCCCACCAGGTGAAGGAAATCATCCCTGATAAATGTCACATCTTGACTCATACAACAATGAAAGGTAACCCAACATGTAGTCTTTCTGAATTTTGTAAGCGATTAAAAAGCTTGTGAGAGTCTTTAGAGGACTCCAAAGACGCATAAGAAGCAACTCAAAATGACAGGAGAGCTATGACTGTGAATGATCTTTCAGGTGGACCTCGGAAAACAAGGAAAAGGAAACCTAAAAAGACGCCAACAGAGGACGTCACCTCAGAGACTGTTTCATCTCAAGCTGCAGAGCAATCGGACGCTGTGCCAGGCAGTGATTTTGCCAACGTCAGCCAGTCCACTGCAAGTTCCTTACCAAGTACTCCAAAAAGAGGCAGGAGACAAAGAGGGCAGACACAAGAAGCCTGTCTGACCTCCACACCTGTCCACAGCTCGTCCACTGCCATCCTGTCAAACATCTCAGAGTCCCCTCCTGGAGCAAAACAAGAGGAGCTAGAATACACTGAACTCATCACTCAGTTGAAGGTGATTGATCCAGTTTTTACTGATAGATATTGTTCCCTCAGATTTTTCAGCCTACACAGTGATATGCTTTAATAATTCTCCTTTTTAATGTCTGTTCTGCTGCAGACATCAGAGATAGATTCGCCATGCTGCAAATCAAAATCTCAAAGCAGACGTAGGAGGGGTCATGCTTCACAACCGAGACGAGTTAGAAAAAGGGTGACAAAGGAGCAAACGCAGACCTGCAGTGAAACCAGCGGTCCTCCAGCAAAGCGCCAGCGTGGCAGGACGCGGAAGATCAAGAAAGGGGATACCACTGCTCAGTCATCTGAACGCTCTAGACCAAGATTTGAACTGGACAAGCCAGATGCAGTAGAGCAAGGTAGTGTCTTCTTAGTGTCTCAGATTTGAGACATTGTGTATTTTAGAGGGTCATCATCCTCACAATCCAAAGCATAATAAACTGTGCACAACCACAATTTTTGCAGAATCTGTCTGAAATGAGTTGTGTTCTGTGTGGATTTATATTTACCAGGGTGGCTACTGCTGCTTGTAGACTAGCTCACGTTTTTTTAATAATTCAGGTGAGCAAAATTCAGCTCTAATTCTGTGTTATCACCCCCCCCAAAAAAAAAGACGAGTCTTTGCTGTCTTCAGATCTATCAATCGAGCTGAGTCACCATGAGGAACAGCTGCCGTCTTTGTCCCTCCAGGAAGATGAGAAAAGTGATGAAGAGGAGGAGGAGGAGGAGCTACCGAGTTTCTTGATGCAGGTGGACAAAAGTGAGAGAGATTGCAGTGACTGATTGCAAATAACCTGTACAAGGACTAGATGAGGACTCGATTGTGTGTGCACACTGTATACTTTAAGTGGATTGTTTTTGTCTTTCAGAGCCCCCGGCCATTACAGAAGGAGTGTTTGTGTGGTACAAATTCAGAAATTATCCATTCTGGCCTGCAATGGTGAGTGCGAAAACTTGTGTGGATCATTAATTTCTCATAAGCACATGTTTTTATAAAAGCTGTTAGTTGGAACAACACAAAATTTCTTATTAAAATGTTTGCCTGTATCCAGAAAAACAGCTTCACATTTGATAAGAAAATGTTTCAAATCTGCACTATTTTTCTTTGCAGGTCAAAAGTGTGAACCGTAAGCAGAAAAAGGCCAGTATCATGTTCATTGATGACGCAATGATTCACAAAAAGAAAGGGTAGGAAATGAAACTTTCAAAGTGGACAGGATTGCATTATATGTTGTGAGGATCCTCAGGCCATAGAGTCTCTGCAGATCACACTTCTTGATCTTGTAGACAACGCACTCGCCAGCAGTGGTGTCTGAAGATGAGTTAAAAATGAATGAAAGTCATGCAGGGATCCTGTGTAATTAGATGTGGTAGTAAAAAAAAAATCCTGCATAGTCTGAACCTGGCAGCACAAGTGGAGATATTTCAACAAAACTTTAATGAGTGACTTGCTAGTACAGTTTCAAATCATCAGGAATTTGGATTTTAGTTGTATGTTTGTGTTCCTACAGGTTTACTGTGGCTCTGAAAGGCCTGAAGCCTTTTGACTGTGATGAAGCTAATGAACTGGTGGTGAGAATCGCTCATAAATTATACACTCAGTTTTCTAAAAATGATGTTTTCCTGACACAGTGGCGGACTACCATTTGTCTCTCATATTTGTCATAGTGTAAAGCCAAAGAAAAGTATGATGCTGCAATTGAGCGGTCCTTGGAGCTCATAACAGACTACAGAATCCGGATTGGTAAGTATTGTCCATTTGAAGCTTAGGCAGACAGAAACATATAAAGGACACTGACATTTACATTCATTTCATATAAACAATATGGTTCTGATACCACTGAATTATTAGCAGTATTAATCATGTTTTGTCTTTGCAGCATGTGGCTCATTTTCTGGCTCCTTCATCAAGTACTTTGCTCATGACATGAGTAAGTTTTGCTGTATAACATTCATTAACATGGCACCACAGAATATTGGGCTGCGGCAGAATGAAAACTTGAGTACACCTGCAGTCCAACTTTGTCTTTAACTACTCCAGGCTATCCAGTGAGGAGGAAGTACCCGCAGGCAGCCTCAGAGCGACTAACCATCGCCAGTGATATGATAATGGGCGCGCCGTGTGACGATCATAAGGAGGACAGCTTCAGTGAACAGCAGGAGGAGGTCAACAGGAGTTCAAAGAGGCTGCTGCCAGACCGGAGTCATGCCGCCCACAACCGTGCTAATGAGAAGCTTGTACATTTCATCGTAAAGCAGCGCATGGTGGAAGGACGCCTTCTGGTATGCTTAATGGGGCCTATTGTATAGCTGTAGTGCTATTGTAGTTCTTGGCTTAGCAAACACTTTCTCAATACCAGTGGATGTTTTCCTTGGAAGTCTACCAGAAGTACATTTGTGCAGGTTCTCTCCTCTGTCAGAGCCTTGTAATCTGACAAGATAAACCAGTTCTGCATGCTGAACTATCACCAATGATTTGATTTAATCATTGGAATTAATTTCTTCCATGTCAAACCAATGTATTTCATGCAATGAGAAACACATTTTAATGACTGTACCTGAAATTGGACATGTAACTTGCTTGCTCAGATTGTACTTTTACATTTAGCTGATGAACATCACAAGGCCAGTTAGTACTTTACATTGACCATTCATTGTTTTCCAACATTGGATCCCTGCAAATGAATTATTAGGCCTTTTTGGAATTAACTACCAATGTAACGCACGGAAATGTACAAATAGAACATTTTACACAATAAATTGCAAGAGCTCAATGGTGGTTTTGCAAAAACATATGGGCGTGCCCAGGAGTGCAAAACTGAAACAAACTGAATATTTATGAAAGCAATAATGTTTTAGATATCATTTTGTTTTATATTTGACATCAGAGTCTCTCCTGTTAATGAGTGCAAGAGAAACTAATAACATGCACTGTGAGATGTTAATGTTGTGAAACAATAAGATTACAAGAAACTATAAAACTATTAATCCTTTTAATAGGCATTGTACTGTATGCTGCACTAAAAAAAGATGAGCACCCACCCTTCCCGTATCACTCTCCTTGCAGGCTGTGATCCGTGGGCAGCAGCAGTCCAGATGGCTGCGCTCCTTTCTGAGTGCCAATCGGAGACGGGTGGTGAACATATACCTGGAAGATGACCAGCAGTTGGACCAGGTCTACTGGTACCTAAATGAGCTCTACGAAACGGCCATGGCCACCGCCCCTTGCCTGGCTGAGGTGAAATCCATGGAGCGTGTCCCCTTTGTCCTGGATGTGCTTCTTCCTGAGGTGAGCTAAAGCTTTCATCAGCGCTCCTTTGTGTTATTTTATACAATTACAGCATATTGTATGTTATCTGATATGCAGTTCACAGTTAATGGGGTACAGGTGTTATAAGATTATTGTCCTCCTGTGCAGGCCATCATCTATGCCATAGCTGGGGTGGACAATGTCTCAGTAAAAAAGGCAGAAGAAAAGTACCTAAGAGGACGATGTATCAGTAACAGGTAAGAGTTTGATGAGTTAAACCATTAAAGGAACAGTTTTTATGGAGAGAAATTAGACTCAAAATGGTCACAAATGTGTATTACATGTCTACTTAGAAAAACGTCTTTCCAACTTTGAAAAGATGTCCCAGTTTTCCACTAGCACTTAAACACAGCATGCATGTGTGGATCTGTGTGGAGCTGGAGAGCGTGGAGAGTCTCAAAAGTCCACACGGAAATGTAACCTGATCCGCGCACACACATTTAACAATCTGTAAATAAATACAAAAGAATGTCATAAATGCTTTTAGACTTTGTACACACAGGAAGCTTTTCGAAAGGAAAAATGATCAGATCTGTGAAGTTGAAGTTAAAAATCTGTACGTACAATATTAATATTTATTCAGGTTGTGATGTGTGCATTTGTAAAACTGTTTAACGTGTGTTCAAATTGCTTGGTATTTTTGTGGATTGGAAAACGCATTTGTGAGTACCCAAAATTGCGCACAAATTGGTGTACACATTTGTAAATCTTATTTTTCATTTGTAGATCATGTAATACACATTTGTGACCATTCTGAGTCTAATTTATCTTCATAGTTTTTACACTTAATATTGAATATGATCAGTGACTGTTTTTTGTTTTTTTTTTAATTTCAGAGAAAGACAGGAGTTTGACTTGATGATTGAGCGGCAGATGAGGAAAAAATCACAGCCTCAGAACACTGCACTTGCATTATTCTCTGACCCCATCAGTTAGAAGAGTAAGAGTACAGTATTGTAAAAAGGAAACTATTTTTGTATTGAGTTTTTTTCATATGTTTTGTTTAAAGATAATGTAGCAGTATTTGTGTGCCTTACAATCAATGATAAATCATATGACATTAATGCAACTCTCCTTTGCCTTTTTAAGACACTGCACTGTAAATACTGGATTTTAAAAGCTCACAAAGCTGATTTTTAAAACATCTACAGTAATAATGGTAACAAATGTTAAGACAATCTAATCTATATCTATATAATATATACACAGCCAAATTTGTCACACAGCTAATCATTAATGAACAGTTGTGTCTATATGCTTGTGCTTGTTTTACATTTTTTTAATAAACCATTTTTTTCCAAAAGTTAAGTCTTTCACACACTAAAAAACAGACTTTTCATCACAACACTATACCTCAGTTAATACATGAACAGTACAACCACCAGAAGGCCTCGGGGCAAAGATTAACTTTTGGGCCTCCGTCTGACATATTGAAAAAAATTGCTGTCAATGTCAATAAATAAATGTATTTAGAATCATTCTGTACCTTTTCAGACAAGGAAATCGGACATCCTAAAAAATGAGCATGTACGCTTAATCAGTAGTGTTGAAATTTTTGCATGAAAATTGTGAGCCCATAGCTGTACCTGTAACTAGTGTTAAAAAGGAACAAGGAACTATCTTACACTTTCATCATGTGCTGTAGAGAAGTACTCCAGGGACATAGCCAATCGAAACATGATCTCTGCAGAGCTTCACTGATCACCGCAAGAACCAGAGTCCTAAAAGAGTGCACATGTTGATTGGCACTGTAACATCTGAGTATTATTTGAAATCTTTTTATTATTATTTGGTCTTTTTAAAATCAGTCTTTCATACCACCACCTTTAGTATGGATCATTTTTCTGTTGAAACAGCTTCGGTCAACTTCAGATTTGAAACCTGAAAGTTTTTTTAATCTTTGATGTTAGAACATCATCAGCACTTTGCTACCAAACATCAGTGAAAACTGCCCGCCACAGTCTTTTCATCCTGCTGCTGTTTGCAGTACAAAAGTATCTGCTGCCGTCACCACCACCAGACTACAGGCCAGCGTCTTC
The DNA here is from genome assembly GCA_003416845.1 of Oplegnathus fasciatus. Taxonomy (NCBI): domain Eukaryota; kingdom Metazoa; phylum Chordata; class Actinopteri; order Centrarchiformes; family Oplegnathidae; genus Oplegnathus; species Oplegnathus fasciatus. The sequence goes on along the minus strand of NTHP01000220.1, from coordinate 494,266 downwards.
TCTCTGACTGTGAGACTGCTTAACACAACACATATGACAAGAAACAGTTCCTCTTTGTTACATAGATATGTTTTTTATTTTTTGCACCATAGTGATCATAATTCAACACTGAGTCTTAGGGAGAGATTGGGCAACAACATCAGTCCCACAACTTCCTTTTTCTCAGCATCATATTTCTCATACCGTGCAATATGAAAATGCAACTTGTGCAAACATTATGAACACATTATATGCTATCGGAATTGCATCCTGCTCTCTGCTATTCTTTGCACTACCACTATTGAGGTACAGTATGCTGGGTACTGACATCACGCAGTGTACCTTGACAGCTGTTAGGCAGCTGCACTGTTGCTGCCTTGATGTTTATATATAATGTATATAGTGTTTCCTTTTACCCTAATTTGTTCTCGTCCTTATTTTGAGTATTTAAACATGTTTTTAATGTTTGTTCTAAAATTTGTAGCATAAAACTCACATTTCGCTGTGCACGACAACAAAATTGAACCTTGACTCTAGACATGACATCAGTAGTTAAGAAATACATGATTCATATGTACAATAAAAGCAAATACACATTAAATATGTGAACTATCAGAAGGACTGGCGAGTGGTAAATAAATGTCCTAGTAAAGGGCCAAAGTCCTGTCCTAGCTTCTTTTCCATTAACCTCCATTCCACAGTGTGTTTGTGCATAGAGGTTTTCTTTCATTGGTCTCTCTGAAAAGCTGAAACATAATGAGATCAAAACATGGCTGTATCACTGTATGTTTGTTCAGCAATATTGTGTGAGGACTGTTACAAGGAGTGGACCTTCACTGCAGGGCTGTGCTTATGCAAATTAGAGCCCCCTCCTATATGATTATTAGATTACAGTAACCTCCTATTCCTACATAATGTTTTCAAGCACAGGACATTACTGAAAAGGCAAGAGGTTTTGCTATTTGTTTCATTGGTAGGGTTAGTACTGGAGGCTCACCTTTATGTGCACAAACAATACATAATTTTTTCCCCCCACAATATATGACCCATAGGACTAATTTACTTTTTCTATTATTTTCTTTTAATGTTCCCCCCTGTCTTCTCAAAGATTTGGGTTTTAAACCATTGATGTTGTGGGCCCTTAAACCCAATGACACATGATTTGGGGCTGTACACATACAGTATATACTTATATATACACCTAGTTTTTATCTTATTTGTTCTGCTTTGTTGTTCTTAGTTGCTATGTCTATTTCTGTGTATGCACATTGAGAGCAATGAAAAAACACTGAGTGAAATTCCTTGTATGTGCACACACACTTGGTCAATAAAGTTGATACTGATTCTGAGAAACTACGCCCACACCCAGGAGGGCAGCAGTACGCCACCGCTGTGTCTACTCTGCCAGAACCAAGGCCGGCGAAGAAGAAGCGCATGGAGCACTTTCCAGCCGTGGAAATGGCGCTTTGAGGCGAACCAGCCTGAACTCGGGAGGGAGCATCTCGTGCTTGTCAGACAGTTGAAGCGCGCAGAGGGCTCTCCGCATGAGCTGCACTTTGACAAGAAGCGGATTATGACAGAGGAGAGACGGAATCCGGAGATTCGTCAAGGAAAACAAAACATTCGTGGCTCTGATAAAGCCGTCAACATCGGACAGGTAGTGTAACGTCAACGTTGGTAGCAGCTAGCGGCACATTGCATCACGTTTTCCAGCGTAGTTGGGAGAGGGCTAACAGGGCTACCTCACCAAGCTCAATTATGCTGGCTAAATTCCCCAAAAGATTCACAGTAAGGACGTGACTTGTCGCTGACGAACATCAACTGCACCGTGATGTTGCCAGTAAGTTAGCTACAAGCTAGTTAAGGCTAGTTTCGTGTTGCTAGACTACACTACAGTGCTAAAGCTAGCTAAATCAAGACCACTAAACCTGTACCTAGGTTAGCTAAATTCCCAGATTGAAGTTAAGACTAGACTCATCGGCGTCGGCAATGAGACTGTAGTATGCTGTAAACCCTGGTAAAATACTAACGTTACACCTGGTTGTCAGCCCAAAAGACCTAACGTAACGCTACATACTGCTTTGCTAACATAAACGCTGTAGTTTACGTTAGCAAAAGTAGCAACGTACTTCAGGCTAGACTGGCTAGCCACCCTGACTTTGTTTAACTAGTTGTTCTCCGGATGATTAAACTAACTTTAGGGTTAAATGTTAATCATCGTTATAGTTAGTTGTTTGTTGTAGCACACATCCAATAACTGAACAGAAGACACGACGTGAAATAGCTAGCTAACTGTTGCCATCCACCGATGCTCGTATATGCAAATAGCTAGGTTAGCTAGCTTAACTTTAACGGCGAACTCAGATAAACTGTAATCCTGCATGACCTTGCTAGCTAACTGGGTAGCCTGCTAATGTACCAAGGAAACTGTGTAAGGCAGCTACCAGTCATTATTCAGCACAAAATAACGTTAGCATATTTTAACATGTCGCTACTGTGGCCTGTTTTTAACAGCACTGTGCATTACATTGTGCAAAGAAAGCGATTGTTTGTTTGTTTACATTATGTCAAGCTAGCTTAGCGCTAACAACTGCAGCTGATGAAGCTAATCTGTGCTCTGCAGATGCTAACGAACGAGCTAACATTAGCCTGTCAACTGACGTTTAAACATATATAACGTCTAAATCTTGTCTCATACGTTTGGCGATTACATTTGAAAGTTGTTCCGGGTGGTAACAAGCTGTGAGAGTTACACGCTTTGTGGGTTGTCGCAGGCAAACTTTGTAAATGTGGACACACGTGAGCGCTACATGTTGTATTTGGTGAAGCTAGGTTTGTTATTTGAATCGGCTTATTTGCTGTCGTGAAATCTTTGTCTGTGTCAGTAGTCTGTAACAGTGTGGCGACGCCTTTAAGTGCAGAAATTGGGCTTGTTTAGTTCGTAATTGTTATAATACGTCTACATGTAAAACCTCACGTCATGGCATGTGGCTGCGCAGTGACAGGCTGGATGCGCGGGAGTTCACTTGAATCCAGGGTGTTTTCCGTTGTGGTCGCAGAGGGCAGTGTTGTGTCCAATTTTGCACACTGCGAAACTGACGGACTAATTTCCATTCAGGTTGAGTTGGCCTTGAAAGCACCACCATGTGTACCACACTGCTGGAGATAATATTATCTTGTTGGAGCACTTGTTGGGAGACCGTAAACATTTACAGACTTGGGTCGGTAATGGTAATAACACAACAAGAGAAATTAGAAATCAGCGCAGGGTAAAGAATGATAATACAAACAGTGTTAAAGACATCACATATAAGCAAATCTATTTCAAAAAATGTTTAACATGTTTTCAGATGATGCTGATTTTGTGAGCTCAAGATAATCAGGCAGGTCATTCAAAGTTCTTGGGCCAGCACAGTGTAAACATTAACTTTTAAGCCTGGATTTGTGGATCTCTGGCAGGGGGGTTTATAAAAAGTGAAATACTCAAAATAATGCTTAAAAAGAGAGCTCAGAAAGTTGCAACTAATGACATCTAATTTCACTGTACAGTTAAGCTTTAGTAGTTCTGTTGTCCTCGGCCTGTAAACTGAAAAATGTATTGGCGTTGTCAGTTAGTCTGGAGAGGGATTAACAAAGGCCACTTCAGGGGGGCTTTACTCTAGCACTTTATTATCCCTCACATCTGCAAACAGATGTGTAGCAGTGTGTCATGTGTTCTTGTTGATTAGAGCACAAACCCAGTTGCAGCCCCAGTTGTCAGCAAGTTTGCTGACAGCACATTTCCTGACAACTGGGGGTGCAACTGTGTGTTCGAAAGAAAGGCCTCTTTTGTACTGTAAAACCCGGCTGAGCAGATAAAGCCTGAAGTGGATTTATGTAGTAGGAGGGGTTTAGAAAGAGTGTTTCTCATTTTACTTTGACTTATTGATGTGTACTTGGTGAGAAAGTTTCAAAGGGCAGGGTGATATTGACAAAATAAAATTCTTTTTGACCACATAACTAGCAATGATTTTACAGTATTTTTACGGAGCTATTGGTATTGTGTAAATGGACTAACTTCTGTTTCTGACATACTGTATGTCCTGTGTTTTGGTTTATACAGTGAACAATGCATGACCTGACAGCCCAAGTCACCAGCAGCCTGCTGCCTTTCCCAGGAGTGACTGTAGATGCTCTGGGGGAGGATGAGATCACCCTAGACTCTGTGCTACATGGGAAGTTCACTGTTGGTAAGCCTATTTTTACTGATCAATAATCTCTATAAATGAATATTTTCTTCCCTCTATCCTTGTTTGAATTAACAAATCAAAGGTTTAAAACATTGTCACTACTCCCTTAATGAGCAAAATAAATACATCGAAGTATGTCTAACACCCAGATGGGGAACATGACTAATTTTTTTATTCATTATTTTTCTTTACAGCAGTAGAAACAGTTGAGGCATCTTAATTTATTTAAAAAATATTAAACTAATCCAATCTAATGAACCTGTTGACTGTCAGAACTTAAAGTATTCACTATACAAGTGAAACTGTAGTTTCAAACAAGTGCTTGAACTTGGCTAGTAAAATCCTTATTGGCACCAGCCAATCAACACTGCAAACATGTAAATCATTGCAGAATCACCAGGTGTAACAGAACTTTCAAAAATAAGAATATTAATTTAGGGATGCTTACATTTTCTGCATTATCACTTGGTTAAGTTTTAGCTTTAGAACAACATGTACAACAGGCTGCAGGTCAGTTGTTACATCATTAGCTGTTTAATTCTTTAAAATGGAACCTAGCTTGTTGATAATCCTAGATCTTAACCTCCTAACCTTTCATTTCCCTGTCTGTGTGTGAAGGCCGCAGCGGGCTGGCCTGGCTGGCCTGTGGCCCCCATCTGGAGATTGTCCATGCAGTAACAGGAGAACGGCTGTCTGCGTACTGCTTCAGTGGTGGAGGAGAGCACCCACCCAGTGTCCTAGCTGCCAGGGACTTCAGCTGGCTCAAACGGTCAGAGCTTTGTTTCACTAGTTATCTCTTCGTCACTCTTTGATGTGGATTGGAAACGATAAGCTATTAACTACTAGTCAAACTTGTGATGACAGCTGTCAGAATCTATGTGCTTCTACATTTTGTTACGATTAAAGATTTTAGATATATGTCAATGATGGCGCAGAGGAAATATCAAATGTTAACTCCTTTACCGTTTTATTTTACTAGGTCGGGATTGCTGGTTGGCTTGGAGGAAGCAGAGGGCAGCGTGCTGTGTCTTTATGACTTGGGACTGTCAAGGGTGGTCAAAGCTGTGGTTATACCAGGCAGGGTGAGTTGGCGGTGCACCAGGGTCCCCTCTACTCTTAACTGGTAGAGATGGTTTTATGCTTTGAATCTAAATGCTAAAATTGTTTAGTGGCAAATCACCGTTTTGAGGCGACATTTCTAACATTAATTGCTTGAGTCATTAGAATATACAAAATGCCTGAGCAGTTCAAGGACAAAAGATGTTTATCAAAGAAATTAGATTTTTTTTTTTCCACATTGCTGACGTTAAGAATTGTGTCTTTTGTGTTGTAAGCGAAACCCTTGCAGGCAACATGAACCAGACATATCTCAGCAAATGTTAATGCCCCTTACAATGAACGCACAAAAAAAAAGAAATGCACATGCAAATATTCAGGCACCCTGTTGATACACAGCAATACTTCCTTTGGCAGAAATTACAGTCAGTCAGCTTTATATTCTTGCTATGGGCATTTTTCCTCGGAGAGCAATTTGTAGTTCTAAAATATTTTTCGGCGTTTCACATTAGCAGATTTTTGTATCAGTAGGTATTAAAATAGAGATTGATTGATTAAAAATTTGTCGAAAGTCGATTATAGATTGTATTGGCATGGTGGCACAACAGTATATCAGAGTCACATCTTAGATTCAACTTTCTGATACACTTATCCGATTTAGACAATTTTTGCATACTACAAGTATCCTCTCAATCAAAACCTGAACAGCATCTCTCTTTTCTTCTTTCAACCCTCTCTGTTGTCTAGATTACTGCTATTGAGCCGTTAGTGAGTTATGGCGGAGCCAGCACTTCAACCCAGCATCTTCATCAGAGTCTGCGCTGGTTCTTTGGCATTGCTGCCGTGGTAACGGATCTCGGTCATGTTCTGCTTGTGGACCTCTGTCTCGACGACCTGTCCTGCAGCCAAAGTGAACTGGAGGCCTCAGGTGAGGAGCTTGCATGAAGAAGCGTTGGGTTTTTATATGTTTGCATTTTTTTTGTTTGTCTTCTGTCCCTTACAAACTGATCTTAACCTTATTTGGAAGAGAAGAAATGGTCGGTTTCCCCTGTTCTGCACACCATACAGTATGTCTAGGAAACAAGCTTGGTTACATACTGACACTTACATGTCCACTGTAGACACCCCCCCCCCTCCCCTTGAGTAAATTAGTAAAGGACTGCTTATCTTGTTTTTCCTGCCACACACTTAATCACACACACTTCTCTATCTAAAACCACCTCTCTTTTTATATTTACCCTCTGTTCCCAGACCTGCAGGTAGTCACCAAATCTCCTGCAGAGATCCCCAGGCTTAGAGAGGTCAGCAGCAGACAGGGCAGACATCTTTGCCTCCAACTGAATGGGGCCAGTGGAGTTGGAGCCACAGCTCTCCAGTACATCTCCAGGACCAACCAGCTGGCAGTGGGATTTTCTGATGGATACTTACAGCTGTGGAACATGAAGGCGCTAAAGAAGGAGTGAGTCTTAATATTTCTTCTGACTGAGTTGTATGAGAAAGATGCTTTGGTGCTCCTGGATAGCCTTTCCTTTGAATTAAGGCCACTTTGCATTATTACTGTATGTCATGTAGAGTATTCCCAAAATAAAAATGTATTTTTGCTGAGAAGACTGCAGTAGTCCACTTAGTTTTAATTGTATTATCAACAGTAGTTGAAAATACAGTAGGAAGAGAGTAAGTAAGTAATTACAAGAGTCTATGAATTCATAAGCAGTTAGTATATAATGTAGTCTTGTGCTACTGATAGGTCAATTTTAAATGTTCACCAAATCATTGTATGTGTATAAGTTTTTGTTTGTTTTTTCATGTGTAGATACCACTCCCAGTTAGAGGGTGGCAGGGTGCCTGTGCATGCCTTCACCTTCCAGGAGCCAGAAAATGACCCCAGGAACTGCTGCTACCTCTGGGCTGTCCAGTCTTCTCAGGACCTGTAAGTCTTGCATGTAACAAGTACTTCATCCAGGTAAAGTTTTTTTTGTTTGTTTGTTTTCCAAGCTCTTATTTTTCCTCTGCCTCCTCTCACTCCCACGCAGCGAGGGAGATATGGTCAGCCTCCGCCTGCTTCAGCTGGCCTTTAGTGAAAGGAAGTGTCTAGCTTCTGGAAAGATCCTCTATGAGGTCTGTAGTGCATACAAGATTACAACAATATTTACTCTCTATTCACATCAATTAGTGAATTCTTTACAGTGTCAGTCCCAGCAGATCTACTGTAGATTTACCTTCCTTGGTTTATTCTCCCCCCTCTTTAACTTTCTGTCACTCAGGGTCTGGAATACTGTGAGGAACGTTACAGTCAGGAGTTAAGTGGCACAGCTTTCCCTCTCAGGGCCCAGACCACCAACACCCGCCTGCTGAGTTGCCAGACCATCGAGAAGTTCAGACCCCATCCTGACAGGGATGACAGCATGAACGAAGGTTAGCCTGTTTCCCTTGAGACTGCCTGTGGAAGATGGGAGTATGTGGGGAACTAGTTAGTGCAGGTTTTTAGCATCCCCCATCAAATTTGCTTTGTGCTTGGACATTGCCAGCGTTGTCGTAGTAGAGCAATTGAATCTTTAAAGGGCTATACCTTTCTGTGCTGTGGTTAAAAAACATACCTGCCTTGATTTTCTTAATCACTTCACCCACACTTCTCCTTTTCAGTTGCATCTCCAGACACCAGTGTGTCTATCTTCAGCTGGCAAGTGAAGGCCTATGGTCAGGGAACTCCATCTATCTACATCGGGGTTTTTGACATCAACCGCTGGTACCATGCACAAATGCCAGACTCTTTAAGGTACAGGAGAGACTGATTTTGCATCTTCTTTTTTTTTTAGGAGAATTCTTTGGTTCTTGATTTGAAAAGAAATTCCCTGCTCTCCAATGATTTAACTGTATTCCATAGTATAGATAATCTTTTTTTTTCCAGCATTAGACACTGTGTTTGAATGATTATACAGATGGTTATATACAGATGGGACATCAATTAGAAAATGTAGTGTACTGTAATTATTTGGTTTGGGACAGAGATAGAGAAGGCCTAGATATTACAATGATATAGAAATCCCATGTAGTTGCATGAGTGAATGGAGTTTCTCCATGACTGACCACCTGACAGTGTACTTCAAAAAGAAACAGAAAGTAGACATTTTGGGTACTGATGAAACCATTTCAAAAGTGTCATTTTTATGGTTTAATTATTATTCAATTAAACTTACTTTACTTACTATATCACTTTAAGTGTCCAAGAACAAAACATTGGCGCAAAACAGGAATAATAGACACCCAAGTGATGTTGTTTGTCTGATCCTTATTGGTGGTTTGACAAAACAGCAGGGGTGCAGGTAATTAAGTACTCACTGTGTCCTCTTTTCCTGGGGTTATTGTAATAATTGCTTGATTTATTGTGACACTGCATTTCACTTGCACTTGTGTGTTGTTGTCAGAACGGGCGAGTCTCTGCAAAACTGTCCCTACCTGGCAGTTTGGTCTCTGGACCCAGTAGTGCAGATGGTGTCTGCGCACGTCCTCCTGGATGCGGTGGTGCACGACCGCAGCCTGAGCAGGGGCCTGCCCTTCACCTGCCCCCCACCAGAACAGTACTTTAACCCCACCACATATAACTTTGGTAGGTGTAGACACTGTATGTAAAACAATGTCAATATGAGATTTTATGGAGATGATTTAAAAATATAATATAGGATTGTCTTCCAGGTTGATGTTATTGTTCCCTGTGTATTGCTGTTGCCTGTTTGTATTGCTCAGAAATTTGCTTGTGCAAACATGCCCAGGGTTGTAGTTGATTTTTTTTTTTCCCTTTCATGTTACAGATGCTACCTGCTTGCTCAACTCTGGAATTGTGCACTTAACCTGCTCTGGGTATCAGAAAGAGGCAAGTTTCCTCTGTTTTCTATCATACAAACTTTCACCTCACCATTAATTTTATGGCATTAAATCCAAATGCAGATAATAAGAAGTGAATATGTGGATATATGTATGCATGCATATGCATATGCATATGCATATGCAAAGACAGACTTCAAACTGTACTTCAGTTTACATGGGGATTCTTCTGTATTATTGCGACACCGGGTCTTTTCCTTGTGTGTTCTTGTGTTTGAGCATTAGATGATATGATGTCGCTAAGGCTACACAATATTTACCATGTAGGTAGGATTTTAGTATGTGAAGGTGATTTGAATGAAAAATAGAGCTTCTTTTACACCTCACCAACAACTCACCATTGTCATTAACACCAGACCCTGAGCTTTTTGAAGAAAGCTGCTCCTTGTTCCAGTGACATCATCTCCACTAGCTACTCTCGCTGCCTCATGTCCGGCCTTCTCTCATCTCGCCTGGCTGACACCCAGGCCTCCAGCCTCTCTCAGGTACACACACATACTTGGCTGGTCTCCAGAACCAAAGAAAATCTCTCATGTGATACAAAACAATACACAGAAGTTTTGATAGTAGTTTGTACATGTGACTTGATGTTGGTCTTAAGGAGGAGCAGCTGGATGCCATCTTGTCTACAGCGGTGGAGACCAGCTCCTTGGGAATGATCACTGGCTGCATCAAGCAGTGGACTGCCGAAGGTAAGGAGTCATACTTGGAATAACTGTCAAATTGTTTCTCAAACTGCTCACCCAAACCCATTGCATCCATGACAGCAGGTATGTGGTGAAGATGTCCGCTCAGTGTTGCTCTTTTTGGCTTCTTGTCTCACATACACACATACACATGGTAAAGCTATCCTAAGCCCCTCTACAAACATGCTGTAGCCGCCAGCCCTGCAGGCAACTCTAATGCTTGAAATTCTGTCCCTCTTAAACAGAACAACCAGGCTCTGCACTGAACCTGCGCTACATCCTGGATTGGGCCTGGAACAAAGTAGTCCAGACCAAGGAGGAACTGGATGGCATCTGTATGTGTTAATTATCGTTAGTGATCTCATTAAGTCTTCATAAATGTATCAGTGGTCAAGAACTGCACATCTTGCAAAGCTTATATTTGGCACTTTGTGATCACTCATGCTACCCAGTCATATATTTGAATAGACTAGATCAGATATGTTTACATCACCTGTTTGTAAGGTAAATTAACCCTTCAGGCTTTTATCGTAAAGTATTATTTCACTTTACCAAGGATAGAAAATGATTGCCATTTGTTGATAGTGATGTAAATTTCTTCTCTTTCCTCCCATTTCTATGCTGTTTGCAAGTTTGTTTCAGTAAATACATTTATGTTGCATATCTCCTCCTGTGCGTGTTTGTTCCCCAGGTGCACCACTGTTTGACAGCTCATCCAACTTCACAGACCCTCAGACCATGCAGCTGCTGCAGCACAGCCAGAGACTGCTCAGTAACCTCAGTACCATCTTCCATTGTCTGCTCAGTGAAGCTCAGGAGCTCACACAAAAAGGTGCCGTATCCGCACAGATACAGTCACATGTGCAAGTGTTAGATTTCACTGTGATGTCAGTGAAATCCGGTTCAGCCAACACACAAACACTGTTTTAATTCCCATTCCTTCTAAACAGTAATGAAAGACTCTTACAGTGTTTATTTTGTCTACTGAGTGTTGATGTCAGTAAAATGATGATATCTAGCACTTCACAGCTTTATGGTTTGAAGCACTTTGAGCTTTAATGCTTTGTCCTTTTGATTAGACATATCTTGCAACCGAGAAGCTGTTGTGTTGTGTTGATTTGAGCCATTTGTAGTTACTTATGGTTCTGGTTCTGTTTTTTTTTTTGTTTGTTTGTTTGTTGTTGTTTTTTGTATAGGCCTGGTAGGTCTCATGAACAAGAACATGGTGTCCGGTCTGATTTCCAAGTACGCTCAGGTGGTGCTCTGGTTCTGTCGTACCGGTCTACTGCCTGAAGGATCAGGTAAAGTGTTACTGGCATAAACATGATCTGTGAAACCTTACCAGCAATTTCAGACAACACAATTTCTGAGAGTCAGTGAGTAAGCAAGTTGTAAGCAGGTTGAATATCTTCAGGTCACTGACCCCAGTGACCTGAAGATATTCTCAAACTAGAAATGTTGTGCAATGTAGAGTGCAGGGAAATTCTTGAGTCAAGAACAGAAAGGCCTTTAGCCGACTACAAGAGGGGTAGCCAGTTGAAAGCCTGGTGCTGTTAACACACATTCTTTAAAATCCAGAAATGTGTCTGGTTCAAGTCTGTTTCTTTAGTTCATATCATTCTTTTTACAGAAAATCATTATCTTTTTACAGAATACAGTTTGTTGAGGGGTTGCCAAACTTGGGAATATCACTGAATTCAGTTTTATTTTTTCTCTTTCTCTCTACGGATTGTTACTGCCCTCCCCACCAGATGATGACGCTCTCCAGATCTCCAGGCCTTTCTACACTCACTCAGTCATCAGCAACTACTATACTATACGCAGAGAGGAGCTCACCAGGCTGGCCAAGTGAGTCGTCGTCGCTTGAAAGCAATTAAATCTTACATATATTACAAATCTAGGACCACAGCTAAACAGTATTTTCATTTTTTGATCAGTAGTCAGGTCTATACGTTAGAATGACAGTTGCCCATCTCAGTTCTCAATTTTTCCCTTCATGATGATGCTCTAAGTTGATTTAAATCTGCTGTTTCGCAGGGGCAAGTGGTGTGCAGACTGCCTCATGATTGACGGTTTGGTCAGCCAGTGTGGTGAACGCTTGACCAACCTGTGGAAAAGGGATGACGGCGGGACGGGGCAATACCCACCACCTACATTGCATGTAAGAATGAAACTTATTTTTTTTTAATTTCATTCAATTTGTACCCTCAAATTAATGTCAAAATGAGTTTGCATCTGTGGCTCTTAACAGTGTGTAAAGAATTGATTTTATACCGTTGACCCACAGGCCTTGTTGGACATTTATCTGCTGGACAACATTGATGAAGCTGCCAAACATGCAATTGTATCCTTTAATTAATGATGCCTACATTTTTGTGGCTGTGGATACAGTTCAGGGAAACGGCAAATAAAAGGGAAACTGCATTCGCTGTTTTAACATTACACCAAAGAACAAATGTAACAATAACTTCTTTTTTGTAACCCTGTTGGTTTCGTTACATAAAAACAATTTTTAAGATTACTGCTTTTTAATAGATTATTTGTGCTTTGTTTCCATTTATACATAATGTTAAATGTTTTTTATTTCATAATCAGGTAACCTTGTTGTAGTTGTAAATTTGATGTTCTTATTGTGATAGAAAATCTTAAACTCTCCTGATGATAGACTAAATAAAGTCCACTGCGTGTACGAGCCTTGACCTGCTGTCCCAGGTGATTTACCTGCTGCTGGATGTCATGTACTCCTTCCCCAATAAGGAAGGAGCATCAGTGGAGTCTTTCCCCACAGCGTTTGCCATCCCTATTGGACTGGTGAAACTAGTACAAGGCCTCTGGCTGCTGGACCATCATGACCACCAGGTACACATACTTTGACACTGACTTTTTAATTTCCCTAAGATGTAAATTTGGATACAGAGATGTTGTGTAGTCCAAAGAGCTCTATTGTATTGAAAGGGAAACGGAACCTCAGTATTTGCATATAAACAACATTTACAGTGTAAATACTAATGGTACTTTTGAATAAAGCTATTACAACCTCTCGTGGCTCCGTTTCACAATACTATCCTTCTGTAAGATTTGAGCTTTTTTTTAAACATTATTTTCTTCTTTTTTCTGATCAGAGTTCATTCGAGCTGCTCCTGCATCCAGCTGCCTCTCACTGTCAGTTCGAGTGGCAGCACGAGCGTGTCCTGCAAGCACTGATGTGCCAGGGCCAACACTCTGTGGCACTACGATACTTCCACGTTACGAAGCCCCCGATTTCCTCCACCTCCCAGGCCAAACTCTGCCTGGCTGTACTGCTGCACAACAGGTAAGAGCAAAGGGAGAGGCACTTCTTTGTCTGTGCAAGAACATCAGCAGAGACATAAAATATAAACGTACGCTCAGTAAAACTTTACAACGATGTTGAACTGTGAAACGTGGACAAGAAATAGCTTTTTGTTTTAGGAAACAAACATGATGGCAATCCAATGCTAGCCTTTGATTGGTTTACTTTCACATGTCTTACCTTTGTGTGCTCTTCGTCCAGGTGTCTCATAGAGGCGTGGTCTTTACTTCGGCAGCACTCTAATCGCCTCAACATGGGTGAGCTGCTGGGCTTCCTGTATGAGAGCTGCCAGGAGCTGGGCCTCATCAAGGAGCTGCTCAAACTGCCCCTGGGCCTCACTGAACAGGTAGCAGAGAGATTAGAGAATGCATGATTACATTGGCAGACATTGATATTTGTTTACATTTTCTTTCTATATTTTTATCAGATTTTAATTCCTACATTTATACCTTCATTATTTTGCTCATAGATGAATCTTTCTTTATGTTTTTGGATTATGAAGTCGATGCCTAAAACTTGTGGTTTTTGGGTTTGTGTTTCAGGAATGTTTGGAGAAGTTTCTCCAGGGTACAGGGGGTCTCCAGAACAGAGAACTGCTGATGGTTCATTACCTTCAGCAGGCCAACTACATTCCTGCCCTGCAGCTTAACCACAGCCTCAAAATGAACCTGGTGGTACGTTTGACACACGTACAAAGTATTACGCTAATTGTCACAGCATTATCTTGTTATAGAGTATGTGATGTTTATTAAAGTATTCAGAATCAGATGTACTAATCAATTGTTATCAATTTAGACGTCTAAACTGTGAACCACAATATCCAAATATGAAAATTCTATCACTGTGAGATTATATAGAGAGAAGATACTTGAATTCCGTAAGATTTATAACCACAATCTCCTGCTTCTTGGTTCTTAGAACGAACGAGACCCAAAGCTTAAAGAACGATCAAACACCAGGAACTCTATATTGGATCAGTATGGCAAAGTTTTGCCCAGAGTCCAGAGGAAACTAGCGATGGAGAGAGCCAAGCCCTACCAGCATCCCTACGCCATCCACAGAGAAGGTAAGGAGGTGCTCAACTTGAATTCATGTCTATTTCAATTTACCTCAATGGTAACATGTTTTCACAGCAGGGAAAAGTATCAAAATGTTAATAGAAACTTCGCAAACCACACTCTCATAAATCACAGCCAAAATATGGCTCCATATTACATATACATGTACACCGCTTTCGTTTGTTGTTTGCAACTACAAAATCTGTTTTATAACTGTTATTGTAGTTTTAATTTAATCTAAAAGCATTATTCATCAAATATAAATAACATATTTACACTCTGTGCTCCAGTTTCTCGGCCGCAGCCACTGTCGACCATCACCAAGCGCTCTGCCAGTGAGAAGGTGATGTCGAGGGCCGGCTTCATCAACAATGTCCTGACCAAGATTGAGGAGGTGTGGTTAGGCAAAGGAGCTACACCACAGTCCTCCCCAGCCAAGAGGTGAGCAGAAAATACCAAAATTGCATCTCAGAGGTGATTATTTTTGATTTTTGATTTTTGATTTATGTGATTATTTTCTAACCTTTTTCTATTTGTCTCTGAAAGCCCCAGGGCAGCTGAGGTTCAGAGCCCCAAGCCCTCCTCCTTGGCCCTTCCTGACCCCTTCCTGGGAACTCCCATCACCATGACCTCCAAACGAAAGTCAAGGTATAAAGTATACCATACAGATTTGTTTGAACATAAAAGGAAAACACAGTTTATTCAGTGTGTTTGAACATGGACTTCAGAATACCAGAAGCTTGATCCTATATGTCATAAAGATATCAAAATTAACTGAGTAATTGATTCTAAAATAATTACATTTAGTTGAGCATCAAGGCACCTCTTAGAGGGCATAAGTCAAATATCCACTGTACTAATATACTATTATATTTTGACAGACCTCACAGTAACAAACTCTCTGTTAAGCCATATTATGGAACTGGGAAATACATTATATTAACCTAAGGTGTAGGAAATATTTGACTTGGAAAACTACGCATGTAAACCTTGTTGTAGCATTTTTACAATTTTTAAAATTCAGATAATTACAATAGTGGCACCTACATCTTAACATTCTTGCATTTTTTTCCTCACCTTCAATGTGACACAGGCTGATGGACTTAGTGGTTCACCCCTCCTGTCAGACCCCTCGCCCTCTTCTCAGCCCCCCCAGACCTCCCAGCTCCTGGGTTTCTCCAAAAAGCACCGGCAAGGCCCCTGAACTCAGTCTGCTGCAAACACCGCAGGTTGTCAAGGTGAGTTGACAAATGTGGAATTTTTATTTGTTTTGATGTACTCAAAAGAGTCAATATTTCATTGACACTTAATCCTTTACCCTGTCAGGATATCCAAAGAAATCAAATCTGTATAAATATTTAATTGACTTGGTATTCCTGGAGGATTTTGTTACTTACACTTTTCATGTTTTTGTTCGGTCAGCGAGCTCGAGCCTTGGCTGCTTCAGGCCCTGTCTTCTCAGCCTTCACTCCCCAGTCCATCCTGCGCAGCAGCCTGAGGCCCACACCCGTCGCCACCCCCTCTGCTTCTCCAGGACGCTCCATCACCCCTCCACTCCGCAGCAAAGAGAGCCGGATCACCTTCATCGAAGAGGCAGAATCTCCTGAACCAGAGAAGGGCATCCGATGGACCAATGGGGTAAGAAGACCAAGCGTTAGAAAGGAGTGGCATGTTGAATATGAGAAGTCACCTCACATACAAACAAATAAAAAACACTCTTTGGGTCAATGTCACATTCTACAAGGTTGCAGCTCATGTGCAATAATCCACTAATATCAACAGATCACACAGTTCATCTGGTAGGGTTGATTTTGTCTTTAGAATAAAATGTCTCTTCCAATCTTTGGAATTGTTTTCCTCTCTAGATGGCAGCAGACAGTGAGATTAGCTTGCTGACCAGAGGCTCCTCGCTATCCAAGGCTACATGTAAGACCTGGTCCTCACAGCCTGCTGAGGAGGAAGAGGATGGAGACGAGGAAGGGGATCAACCTCACGTAAAGTTCTTGCCTCCAGAAGGTGGTATTCCCTCACCACAGCTGAGATGCTTTGAGAGTGAGTCATCCTCCATCCATGAAGTCGCTGCAGAAAGCAGATCATCAGACGCAACGCAAGCACGGCTTAGCCTGAGCTTTGATGCCAGCCAGATGTCCGTCCGCTCAACAGACACCACCCTAGAGTACTATGATGCACCTCTCTCAGAAGAGCAGGAAGGAGAGGAGGTGCATACAGCTACAGGGAAAGATGAGGAGGCAGTGACGATGAACATCAAAGGCCCAACTGATGATGAAGAGCCAGAGGAAAAGCCCTCACCAACCACTGAGCAAACCCCTCTCCTGACATCAGAGGATCTAGAGAGGGAAGAAGAAGAGGAGGCGAAGGAAGACGAAACATTTGAGGACGTGATGGAGATCGGTCTTGAACAGGAGGTTAAAAACGAGAAAGAAGTTCAGTCTGAAAAGGAGGATGAAGAGGATGTCGAGTTGAGTGGCAAACAAGAAGATGCTGCAACTCTTGACCAAGAGGAGACGTCTAGTCACGATCAAGGTAATTCATTTGCAGAATTTGCTCCTTTTGTTTCTCTATGACAGTACTGCACAGCACCCAAACACAGGGACATGTGCTTTGCTCTGATATTTAAATCCAGAAATAAAAGGTGTTGAATGTGTTTTCCACACTTATCTAACACATCGCTTGACACCTTTTGTATGCTACTAGTTTGTAACCAGGTAAATGAGAGCACGGACTCTGGCCCTGAGGTCGAATCTCAGGATCAACCAGCGAAGGACGTCCAGTCAGAGGCCACTGAATCCACAGAGTTCACTGAGCATCTGAAACCGCCTGGAGCCATGGAACCCACATTAGAAGAGGAGCTGGAGCAATCAACAGGTGATGCATTTATACTGCAAAAAGTTACAAGATATTACCACCTCATATGAGACAAGACTGTAGTGACTCAACATATACACAACACTATGCGGAAATGGTTTAACTGTAAACTCTTCTCCGTATAGGTTTATTATGTTACCCAACCATACCAAGGTTATGCTGATTGACTTCATATTAAGATGATTCTTCTCTATTATCTGACAGATCTGACAGAGTTTGTGCAGAGACATCTGTTTGGCAGTGATCTGTCTCCTCCACTCACCCGCTCAGGAATCCACAACGCATCACAGACCCAGACCTCCTTCAACAGGTTAGCACCCTTTTCTGTTTATAAAAGAAGAAATGTCTTTACTGTAACACCAAAGTCTTTTAATTAAAAGCCAGGTGTGTATTAAATAAAACTAAAAATCACTTGAATTGTAACATTAAATCACATATGGCAAAGATTTGTAGTTTGTTCTATAATAGTTGAAACTTTCAGCAAAGTGTCTTTTTGACCTCAGGATGTTTTTCAGTAACCCAGGAACCTTTTTAGGAACTTGTTTTGGTTTCTGAACTACAGTCATAGTTTACCCAGGGTTTGTATGTCTTGAGAAGTTGATCATGTATGCACTCAAGGAACAGGAATTATTTTAAGGGTTCCACTTGAAACTTGAAAATATTTTTATTATTTTAAATCCATATTAAAACAAACCTTCTAGGTCACAGACTTTGTCAATGAGTATACATTAAACCATACTATCAATATGAGAATTTGGTTTGAAAATGTTTCCTGTGTTTCCTTTAGTGTGCGTTTCAGCTGCTTCTCTGTTTATTGTTTTGTTTTTCACACTTTAAATGATATCATTCTCCTTTCTACCAGTGAGTCACTAGGTGAGGTTGAAGAGGAGGAGCAGGCAGCTGCTGAAGCTCCCCCGGTGTTCACCAGCCAAAAATCTACCGCCTCCGTGACATCCTCCGAGCCAACTGGCACAGACTCCCACTGTGAGGAAGATTGGACACACATGCATATTAACACTGTTGCTGTCACTGTTACGGTGCTATTTTACCCATTTTCTCACACTTTTCTGCTTGTTCTTTCTCTTTTATCTCCCAGCTGTTGTGAGTGTAAACGACAGCGAAGAGCTTTCTAGCCCTGTGTCTGAGGATGAAGAGGAGGAGGAGGAGGAGGAGGAGTCTGATCAAGCTGAGGATGAAGATGAAGAGGACGAGGAAGAGGAGGAGGAGGAGGAGGAGGACTCTGGTAGTGAGGTGGAGATCATTGAGGAGGTCCAGGGTAATGGGAGGCTCCCACCCCTCCAACCCAGTTCAGTCTTTGTACAGCAGGGACACACACATTTCCTGCCAAGTCTGTCAGAGCAGGAGGCTGCGGAGTTCTCTCTGATCACACCCGGTGCAGAGATGAAGGTAACAATGTACAGCTGAAACAATTAAGCAATTAATCGATTAGTTGATCGATGGAAGATTAGTCTGTAACAATTCCACTAATCAGTTAATCGTTTAAGTAATTTATCAAGGAAAACTGCCAAACATTCTCTGATTCCAGCTTCTTTCATGTCAGACTTTGCCACTTTTCTTTGTTTTATATTGTATTATAAACTCAATGTCTGATTTAAAGATGTCACTTTGGGTTCTAGAAAGTTGTGATTTACATTTTCAGCATTTTCTGATGTTTTATAGACTTAATGATTAATCAGTTTAATCACACAAAAAAAAACCAAGTAACTTCTCTTGTGTGTTTGCTCCATCACAGATGGTAGAGGAGGATATGGAGGGTGAGGTGGTGATGGTGAGACTTGGGGCAGATGAAGGAGGGATGGAGGCAGATGAGGTTGAAGTGCAAGGATCGTCGTACATGGAGCTCAAACCCTCTACCACTCTCCTGGTACCCCTGGAGCTTGTGGAGGGGCAGGACGGCCTGGTGGACAGTTCTCAGCTGGCTCTTCCTGAGCTTCAGCAAACCGTTGTGCCGGATGACCCGAGGTCTGAACCTCACAGCGGTTTCTCTCTGATGCTGGATATGGACGAGGACGGGGATAAAGACGCGGAAACGCTACCTATGGAGAATGATCTGCAATTCTCCGACCCCCCCACCCTGTCTCCAGCAGTGGAGGCTAGTGATGAACTTGTGGCCAAACCTGAGGTCATTCTTTTGGGCACAGATGATCAGGATCCTCTCCTGTCTGAGGAAGCCTCAGAAGAGGACCAGAGGAAAGAGATGGACATCTTGGATGGAGTTGAGATAGATGGACCTACGGAGTCAGAACTTGTAAAACTCGCTGACCAAGCTGATCTACAAACTGAAAACACTGAGGCAAACTATGAGACGGAAGATGTTAAAGAACAGAGGGATGCAGAGTTAGTAATGTTGGCTGAAGATCATGAACTGGCTGAAAATCACGAACTGGCTGAAGATCATAAACTGGCTGAAGATCACGAACTGGCTGAAGATCATGAACTGGCTGAAGATCATGAACTGGCTGAAGATCATGAACTGGCTGAAGATCACAAACCTGCAGGTCTTTCAGTCTCTGGGCCAAGTCCAGTGGGAGAACTCTCAGCAGTTGTGGATGACAAAGACTCTATGGCAGAAAAAGATGCTGCTGAGGAGGAGATGGGAGAGGAGGACAAAGCAACACCTGCTGATGACCAGGAAGAGCCTGAAGAGAATGGACCTGTTAGTGTGGACACAGAAGTTGCCCCCAGCGCTGAGACGGTGACTGTTGTGGTGATGGAGGAGAAGCAGCAGGACCACAAAGCCTCAGCAGAGACGGAAGAGGATGACGGGGAAGAAATAAAGACGGAGAAAGAAACGAAAAGGAGAACCAGGGGAAGACCGAGAAAACATAAAGATGTTGAAGAAGAGCAACCTGTGTCAAATAGCCAGCCAGAGGAACAGCCTGTGCCAGAGATGCCTACTTCTCAGAGGAAAAAGAAAGCTCCTTCCACCCCAACACGGAGGACCACGAGAGGGAGGACAGTTACCTTTATTTCTCCCCTCCCGGAGGAAGCAGAGGAGCCAGAGGAGGATATGAAAGTAGAGGAGGCAGAAACAAACACTCTGGCCCCTGCCTCGCCAAGGCGTACACCCAGAAAAAGTAAACAGAACAAAGAAATCAAAGTCCGAGCTAGCACACCTCGAAGAAGTACTCGCAAAGCTCCACTGGAGTCTCCGAAAGAAGAGGTCGAAGAGGGGGAGGCCGTGGATAATGACGTCACAGTTGCGTCAACCTCCGAGGCCTCTTCTCCAGGCAGACGTCGGGTTTCCCAGAGGGCCACTTCAACAAGGACTAGCCAGAGGACCCAGAGTGGTAGAGAGGAGGTGTCCGCAGCCACAGAGGTTGAAATCAGAGATGAGGAGGAACAAGAGGATGAGGTCGCAGATACAAAGGTTTCTCGACGAACAAGCTCCAAGACCCCCACACCGTCCAAACGCAGGACCACTCAGAGAAACACTCCAAGGAGGTCCAGCAGAAGGATACTGAATAGCAGCGAGGTGGAGCCAACACCATTAGAGATGTTGAAAGAAGACGAGGAACAGGAGGAGACGTTTGCATCCCCCGTCAAACGCAGTTCCAGGAAAACCAAGACCGATTCATCAGAGACGCAGCCGGCCCTGCTGGAGGAGGAAGAGGACAAAAAACAGCAAGTTTCCAGCCCCGGCAGGAAGACTCGACAGTCCAACCGGATTACCCTCAGTGTTTATCCACAAGTAAGGATTAAAAAAAATCCTCTTTTTTGCTGAAAGCAGATAAGAATTTTTTTTCTTTTGTCAGTAACATACCAAGAATGTAAAGCTTCATAGATCATCTTGTTCACCATCATCTTATGTTGACTGATATTAAGCTGTTTTTGTAACTTTTCCATTTAACACAACTTTCCATAAAATTATTAGTTTTACCTCATATTATCACTTTCACCCATTTCGTCCATTATACATTATTCCATATTACATGTTGATAAAGCCGATCCATCCATTGTTGATCATTGGTGACATTTAACACCTGCAGGTGAAACTGGTTCCTGTATCACTTCCTCAGAGTGCAAGGAAGACGAGAGGAGAGACTGTTACAGAAAATACAAAACAAAGTGAAGCTCTACTTGAGCCTGAACTTAACAGCAACACCAGCCGCACCAACTCCCGCCGACCTATGAGAAGCAAACTCTGGGACTACCCTGAGGAAGACCTTCCCTTACTGGACTCGCCGCTGGAGGTGGATTTTGAAACCCCGGTCGCAGACGCCCTCATCAAGAGACTTCAGGATGAGGAAGAGAAGCAGGAAGGTACGTATGAGACTGCATATGGACCGAAACTAAAACTACGTTTAATAAAAATAATAAAGAAACACAGCAGGCTGTGTTGGTGAGACGTCTGCTATAAGATAAAGACGTTTAAATGTCAGGACATGTATGTATAAAAGTGTTAACTCTCTGTTATACAGGAGGTGTAGTCGTCACAAAGATGGTTAGAACCAGCAAGAGGAGTACGAAGTCGTCAGTGGAGCAGGTTCATTCGCTACTTCCTGTGAAAGACGGCCTGGTCCCTGAACCAGATGAGGACGAGTCTAGTCCAGGCGAGCATTCATTCATCTACTCCCCCTCACGAAGAAGAACAAGAGGTGAGCTGTGCATCCATTTACCCGTATGTACGTCCATCCGTTCATCCATGATTTGTTTTAACCCCGTGTTGTATTTGTGTGTCAGCTAATAGAGCAGAGTCTCCCGGGCCGAGTGAAGAGTCTGCGGCGCCAGTCACTCGCAGCAGGAGAAGAGTCGTCAAAGACACCCCTGTTTCTCCTCGTGTAAGTGCTTCACGCTTTTAGTGTGGAGGAGGCTGGATTTGTGTTTTCAGTTCTTCAAACATGTAATCCCATGAGCTCATTGTTTGCACAAAGCAGATGGTTGTGTCTGATTCTTCCTTAAAAATGAAAAGTTTATAGAAGATGCTGTATTTTTTTGATTAAAACTAATTTTGACTAAGACCACTTTAGTGTGATATTAGCTAATTATATGCAAATCAGTTGCAGTGTTACAGTGTCAGTTTTGCGATTACTTTGTTTTCCTGCTGTTCACTTTTGTTTTTTTCGACACACTCCATTTGTAGTCATGTAGCTATCTTCTGTCCTGCTCATTTTTTAACATTGCCTTTTGCTTTTTTCCAGGATGAAATTGCTTCAGAAGATCACATGGAAGTGGAGAAAGCAGCTGGTGTTTCTAAGACCAGAAAAACAGGCAAACGAGCAGCCAAGTAAGATCCTTTTTCCTTAAGAAAAATACCTTATGCACCTGTAAGACTGAGGATATGACAAAGAACTGCTTAGTCTTGAGAATTTTAGTCTTAATATTTTAAAGACTACATAACTTTTCAGTGACATAAATCAGTTCACTGAAGAAATGTAATTATTTATATGACTATTCCATATAAAGAAAATCACTCCCTGCTCAGGTTTTAGTTTTTTCTTTCTCCACCTTCAGATCCAAAACGGTTTCGGAGCCGCCTCCCGTAGCAGAGGTGGACCTGATCTCGCCTCTGCCCAGCCCTGCTGATCCACTCCCGCGAGCACAGAAGAGGATTAAGGAGGTAGAGGCCCCGACCTCCAGCATGAACCTTCGACGCAAACGCATAATGGACACCGTTTTCACAAAACCCGTCACGCGGAGGAAGAAACTCTAAGGAGGTTGGTGGTGGTTTGAACCAGCGAACCTCAGACAGCCGCCAGAAGATCTGAACCAACTCGGTCAGGAGCTGTCAAATAAAAGTGTATGCCTAAACTCATTTTAAAGGATGGTTCTATTTCCTCAAATGCCTCACAGTGCTGCGCTGTTCTTTGTATATTGACTTCCCTGTAGGACGATAAGAAGCAATGTAGGCATGAAAATATATTTTTGGGACAAAACACACTGGTGGATAGCAGTGTGAAAGAGGACTATATTTTTAGAGTTTCCACGTCCCGCTCGTACTAACTCGACTTCACTTGATATTGTGTCTGTGGCCATTTTGTGTTGGACATTTTGCGACGCTCCTCGTAATCAGCTTCACTCTCTGGGCACAGAAATGGCACAAGGGAAAGCAATCAGTGTGGGCTTTTAGAAGCTCCCATTAATAAAACCAGAGAGACTGAACTGAACCTGCCTCTCATGAAGAGGTTTTATTTACATTCTCTTTTATTTTATTTTTTCTGTTGTTTACTTTTAAGATTTCGAGGCCTGCTGTTTTTTCTATTTAAGAAGAAAAGCAACCAACCCAGTGGAGATAAAAGATTTCTACTGATAAATGTGTAAATAGTCTTTTGCTATGTTCCAAATAAAGTTAATAAATAAATCCTAAAGAATTATGTTCATTTTGAAGTTTTAAGTGTCTCGAATGCATTTGGATCATCTAATCAGACTGCCTATGCCATAGTCTTAAAATTTCAGTCAATTTGGGGAGATTTTCTGTGAGAGAGGCACAGACTTGTACACTATTGCCATCAGATTTGGACTGTTTTTGTATGTCATTGGGATGTTGTATAGTGTGAAAGAAACAAAAAAAGACTTGCACAGCGGTTTGGGATTGTTTAAGCTGTTTTGGGAAATGTTAATAGGCTTGTTTAATTAAATTTATGGCAACCACCATCTGACACATAGGCTATTTTCTGATGAATGTATGTAGAATGTCTTATTTTTTGATGACTGCTCTTTGATAAATATGGTAAAGCTTGAATACTTCTCTACTTCTCGTCTCAATTCACTGTCTTAAGTGCATGTGTTTGTCAGTTTGGTGGGTGGATGGAGTGACCAGACCACAAAGCCTTTTAGTCTGAGGTGTGCAGTGAACCACTGAAAGGAGCTACAAGCCTCTAATTATCCTTCACAAATAGCTGAGACCTCATCCTGTCGGAGGCTTAGAGGCTCAGATATCAGACGTCCTTTGAACTTCATCAGCCTCTCTTTTAAATGTTGTTAATATCAGAAATGTAGCTGTTAGGCTGAAGTTTGGTTTCAGAGAACGTGACTGAAATGTTGACTTAAATGTAGCTGTAAACATGTGTAACATCCCCCCTGCCCCCCTGTATAAATTTGACTCCCCTCCTTCCCTGTTCTCTGTCTCTCTTCTATAATTTATAGTTGTAGTGAAGTTGAAAGTGAAACCAGCTTTATCTCCACTGCTCCACTTCACTAACAAAACCCCAGGGTGGGGGAAAGCCTAATTAAAGGCATATTATTTCTGCCCATATTAAATGCTGATGATCATGACTTATTATTAGTTAACTAATCACTTGTCATGCACAAGTTAATATTTGATTCTAGTCTGTAGCAGTGTCTACTACACATTATTGTCTCTGTTTTGGTTTTGGGTCACATCCACATCCGTTCAGCAGGTAAACTAAATGTTTTCTTCAGTAAAACCTCATGAGGCATTTCCTCACAGACTAACCTGGCCACCAGCTGTCTTACTGACCTGATTGTGTTCATGTCGGCGTGTAACTCGACACAGTCCTGCGTGGTTCCCTGTGAGGGAGCTGATCACTCAGTCTGCAGGTCTGACGGTGCTGATGCCTGCCTGCTGCACCATGAGGGCTAAAGCCTCAGACATGCACAGCAAGGACTGTGTCAAAGTGGCCGTCAGAGTCCGACCGTTCAACAAGGTCAGTCAATACAAGATCATCCATTTCTTGTTTCTTCAGTTGTTTATTTGCCTGATGTTTTCTTAATGTTTATATTTATCACAATGTGCTGTATTCTTATGGTATCACATTCACTGATATGTTACCATATACTGCTGTTTGCTATATATACACTGATGGACCAGTTCAAAGGTAAAAATGAAAAGGATGCCTTGACATGACAACACTTGCTGTAATAGTTAATAGTAGTATTAATGTTAAAAGCATATAAATTAGAGTAAATATTACAGGAGTCTTAGCAGGGCAGCATGGATGTTTACTGGTTAATTCACAAATGTGTGAGCAAACAAATACAATGATTTAACTTTATACACATTTATTACTTTTCTGCAGTGGTGGAATGCAACTACATTTACTAAAATACTGAACTTAAGTACAACTTTGAGGTACTTGTACTTTACTTGAGTACTTCTATTTTATGCTACTTTATACTTTCACTCTACCACGCCTCAGAGGCAAATATTGTACTTTTTACTCTACATTTATTTGATGACATTAGTTACTAGTTACAGGTTTAGATTATCAATACAAAATATGAATCAACTAATATATTATGATGTATTATTATAGATTAAACTACCCCACAGTATAAAACATAGTTAAAATTAGCTCCATCTTTACCAGCTGCAATGTTAAGTGATGAAAACATTAATGCATCATTAATTACAATCCAATAATATATATTATCCTGAAATGGGCCATTCTGCATAATGAGTACTTGATGCTAATACTTAAGTACTTTTACTTGAGTAAGATTTTGAATGCAGGACTTTTACTTGTAACAAAGTATTTCTACACTGTGGTATTAATGCTCTTACTTAAGGAAAAGATCTGAGTACTTCTTCCACCACTGTTCATCTACAAATAAGATGGCAACACACACATACAGGGTTTCACTTAGTGGCTTATCAGAGTACAAAACCTGTGTAAAACAACTGAAAATACAACCATTTTCTCCTCCTCTCATCCTCCTTCACGTCCTTCCTCCATTCAGAGAGAGAGGGATGCAGGCAGCCGCTGTGTTGTCTCCATGGTGTCAAGCTCCATCACCATCCAGGACCCGCGTGACTCCCAGAACCGGCGTTCCTTTTGTTTCGACTACGCCTACTGGTCCCACAGCGGCTTCGTGAGAGACCGCAGTGGCCTCTGCGTGCCTGAAGAGCCCGGGGGACGATACGCCGACCAGGTCAGCTCCGAGGCATCCTGGTAGAACAGGCCAATAATTCAATACAACCAACAGAGCATAGTGAACCCTGTACAACAAGCAGAATGCTTAGTAGAAGATAAATCTAGACGGTGTAAATGTAGACACTCCAGACAGAACAAACTGAGAATGAGAGGTGAGCAGAGTTTGATGAAGACAATACTGGCTTACAAGTTTGCAGCTCACATCATATCATCTATCCCCAGGACAGTGTTTTCCAGGACCTGGGAGAGGGAATACTGGAGAACGCACTGCAGGTAGCAATCATCATATATGTAACTGGAGTTTCATTCACATTTATATCACTCAGTGTTTTACACTCAAGCAGATTTTCTTCTGTGCGAGCTGTCTGAAACAATTTTGAGATTCTACTATCTGTTCTGACAGTGAATGTCCTGAAATGACATCTGCAGGGTTACAATGCCACACTGTTGGCCTACGGGCAGACCGGCTCAGGGAAGAGTTACTCGATGGTGGGCTATGGGCCTAACAAAGGCCTGGTTCCTAAACTCTGTGACCGGCTGTTCCAGGCCATGAGAGAAAACCAGGAGACCAGACAGTGTCAGGTAAAGAGCCGAGTCATTATAATTTACCAGCATTCAGTGTCGTGTAGGTGTGTGGTGGTTGTGAAATTTAAAACCTCTTTGTTCCTCATGTCTCCACAGGTCTTTTTCAGTATGTTGGAAATCTATAATGAGCAGGTAACAGAGGGGAACAGCAGCTACTACTTTTTCTGTGTTTTTTTGTGTCATCATCTTCTTTTTGTCTCTCTCCGCTCTGTCCAGGTGGTTGACCTGCTGTCTCGGGGGTCTCGTACTCCGGGGGGGCTCAGAGTCAGAGAGGAGCAGCAAAGAGGCTTCTATGTGGAGGGTCTCCGAACAGTCCCGTGTGAGAGCGCACCACAGGTACAGAGATGGATGGAGAGTGTATATAGGAGAAACACCTCTACATACAGTAACAAACTCTGTGAGACAGTGAAGGGGAGCTGGATGGATAACTGTCCACGATTTACATTCAACTCTTTGAGTCTCCAGAATCCTCCAGAGTCTCCACTGTTTAATTGACTTTACTTAAAGTTACCAAAATAACAGTGAATTAACTGTAAGAAATG
Organism: Oplegnathus fasciatus; assembly: GCA_003416845.1. Taxonomy (NCBI): domain Eukaryota; kingdom Metazoa; phylum Chordata; class Actinopteri; order Centrarchiformes; family Oplegnathidae; genus Oplegnathus; species Oplegnathus fasciatus. Next base: position 467,177 of record NTHP01000220.1, on the reverse strand, counting down.
TGCTGGTCAAGGCCTGAGAGATTCGTAATCACTTAGTTATAATGTAAGAGGATGTTTAGGGAGATTTCAAATGTGTTGCGTTTGGTTTCATGTTAAAGTGTGAATTTTAAAACGTAGGTGGAGCAGCTGATGGAACAGGGGACCAGGACCCGGACCACTGCTGCCACTCACATGAACGCCAACAGCAGTCGCTCGCACATGCTCATTATCCTGCAGCTCAAACAGGTACGTGGCTCCACTTGCTGTGTTTCCTACTACACAACACACACGTTCTCCAACATTTAGATTTAGATTTGTCTGTCTCAGTATCACTGCAGTTAAAATTCACAGCATTCTCTTGAGCTGTTATTGCTTGAGAAGCTGTTCAGATTAAAGATAACAAATTTAATTTCAAAATTATTTCACATTGCGTCTAATTATGTCTAAAAACATTTCTTCTCGTTCATATGCTTGATTTTAATTTACATTCAGCAGGGAAGTTATGTCACCTACCTGCACATGTGCTGGTGTCTCTTTATCTTTATATATGTCAGAAATACTGTCAAGCATTTGTTATTGACATTACTGTGACTTCCTGTCAGATCTTTTCCAAAGAGAACATCACAAAGCAGTCCAACATCAACTTGGTGGACTTGGCTGGCAGTGAGCGTCAGCGGTCGTCGGGGTCGGAGGCTGACAGACTCAAGGAGGGCACAGCCATCAACCTGAGCCTCACCACCCTGGGCAATGTAATCAGGTTCGTCTGGTGTTTGGTTTCATTTAGTTTTCATTCAGTTTGGTTTATCAGTATTTGTCACATCCTCTCCTCCCCTCCAGCTCCCTCGCTGATGTGGCGGTGGGGAGGAAGGTTGTCCATATACCCTACAGAGACTCAGTTCTCACCAAGCTGCTGCAGTCTGCACTGGGAGGCAACAGTCGCACTGTCATGGTAACAGACACTTTATACAAAATAGTGCTAACATCAGCGGTGGAAAGTAACCAAGTACATTTACACAAGTACTGTACTTAAGTACAAATTTGAGGTACTTGTACTTTACTTGAGTGTTTCCATTTTATGCTACTTTATACTTCTACTTCACTACATTTCAGAGGGAAATATTGCACTTTTTACTCCACTATGTTTATCTGACAGGTATAGCAGATTAAGCTTTTACATTAAATAAAATAGTTCCCAACCATTTTGGCTTGAGACACTTTACAAAAAGGCAGTATCAATGAGTTCAGATGTCTGTGAGTTGTTAGCAGTTTCACCAAAGAAAGATTTCCCCTCTAAACGTCTCTGATGGTTTCATTTCAATAACTGTTTGAAGCCCAAGGAGGTAAATTTATCCAATATTTCAGGAGAAAGCAAAGATTAGAGAAAAGTACAAAAAATTAATACAAATTTGTGTCCTTCTTCTACCACTGGCCAACATACACAGATGTTACATTATGTTAAGTAATGTAGTTCAGCATTTTGAAATATATAGTGGACACAGATCAATTAATTATTATTTCTAATTCAATCAGTTAAATTCTAATCAATTTTCAAGATTGCCACGCTGAGCCCTGCTGATATCTGCTATGAGGAGTCTCTCTCAACCCTGCGCTATGCTGAGAGGTACAACAGTGTGACCCATCATGAATACAGCAGGTTGACACATTATAAAAAACACGACAGGACAAAACTTCTGAGCCAATCGCTGCCTCCTTCTCCGTTCCCTTCGCCCGTCTTTTCTTTCGTCTTGGCCTTCCACACCCCTCCCTCTTTCTGTTCCCTGCCTCCCTCACCTCTGTAGGGCAAAGCGCATCCAGAACCGAGCAGTGGTGAACGAGAGCCCCACTGAGCGTCTGGTTAAAGAGCTGAAGGCCGAGAATGCCAGGCTGCTGCAAAGACTGAGCCGGCTGGGCCAGGAGGGACGAAGAGCCAACGATGAGACCAGTAAGACTCACTTTTAGAATAGAAGAGAATCCAGCAGGTGAAGGTGAGAGAGGTCAACGTGTGTGTGCGTGTGTGTGTGTTCAGAGGAGCTTCGTCAGCTGCTGACCCACAATGAGCTCCAGATCAGAGCCATTCAGACTCTGTGGGAACAACACCTGCAGGAGGCGCTGAAGGACTGGGAGCAACAGTACGCCAACATTACACAGGTGTGCACGCACGCAAAAACATCCACTTACACAATCAGAGACGCACACACTCAGGAGTTTCCATTGTTTAAGCTTCGGGAAACACATGAACGCAGAAGGTAAATGCACTTGGTGAAGGTTTAACATATAAATTCATCTGATATTTGGGATATTTTTCAGCTCTTAATTGTCTCCTCCTGTCTCTTATTGCCATTCATACTGTCCCTCTGTCCCTCCCTGTCAGGAGAGGAGGATGATGCAGATGCATCCTTACATCCTGAACATCAACGAGGACGCTCAGCTGTCAGGGGTGGTCAAGCTTTTCATTCAGGAGGGTATGTCTGTCTGTTTCTCTCTCTTTATAAATATCTCACTGTCTAGTTCAGTTCAACTTTTAGAGGGAGGTATTGAGAATGGATAATGTAGGCGAGGGAGTTGGATGTAAAAAGCAGCTTATCATAGTCTACAGTCTTCAGCGTGTTCCTTACCTCTCATTAACACTGTTTTGTGTTCCAGGTGAATGGGACATCGGCCTGTGTGACTCTTCCCCAAGATCCATCTCTATCAAGGGCTTAGGGTGAGTTTTCATCACGTTAAGACCACGTCAGGGAGCAAGATAGCATCACAAACCAGCGCAAGTAGAGTGAGATTAGAGACAATAGACAGTCTTTACATGAAAGTGGATGTGAATGATGTAATTGATTGGTGATCTGTTCCACGTGTTTCCCTGTGTTCCTCCTAGTGCATGCTGGGATAGGTTGCGGGCCTTTAAAAAAAAAGCAAGTGAAGAAAATGATATGTATATGAGTGTAGGCTTGTCTGGAATGGTTAGTAATATTGCAAGTATCACTCAACAGTTTTTTAAAAATCTTTTTCTGTTTCTTCATATTTATGTTTGCACGTGTGTGTGTGTGTGTTTTTGTGTGTCAGGATCCAGGAGCGTCACGCTGTGTTCAGGAACGAACAGCGCCGAGTAACACTGACCCCGCTGGCAGGGTCAAAGGTCATTGTCAATGGCAATGTTGTCTCCCAGACAACTGAGCTGCAGCATCTGGTGCGTGTCAACACACACACACTTTATGATCTGAGTGTGTGACATGTGTGTTACAGAACACACATACACAGCTTTTCTCTTTCTCTTTTGTCTCCCTCTAGGACCGTCTCATTCTCGGTTCCAACTGCACCTATCTGTTCGTTGGTTATCCCTCTGAGAGGGGCGGGGATGACTGGAGCCGCTACGACTACGACTACTTCCAGTCTGAGCTGGCTGCTGCTGAGGGCATCCACCTGGGTGAGCGGGAGGATCAGTAGCTGGCGGTAAAGGAGGTTTATTTTTGGAAGGAAAATATTTATTTATGTGTCTGTGTTTAGGTGAGTCCAGTGCTGGGCCCAGTCAGACTGACCCCAGTCTGCTGGCCGTCTTCTACGACTACATCAAACTGATGCCCATGGTGGCCGAGGCCAACCAGATGAGCCAAGAACTGAACAAGGTAGTATCACATGCTGCACTCACATTTACATTCTTAACTGTCTGGTTAATATGTTCTTACTGTTATGTTTGTAAGTTAATTAAACAGGTATATATATATTTTTATAATCTCATAACAATTAATAAAAATCTGCTCTTCATCATCTGCCTTGCTTTTAGGGGGTGGAGTTTAAGTTGGAGATCAAGAATCTGGCGCTGTCAGATTCAAAAGGCCACGATCTGGAGAAGGAGATTGTTGTCAGAGTCACTGTTACGGGAAGAAAACAGGTTAGTCTGTCTCTCTCTGTCTGTATCTCATGTACACTCGCTCATAAGCTTTTTCATCATTCCAATTTCAGTTTAGGGTTGAGTTTGGGTCCTGAATTTTTGTTTCTTTGTCTGAACTACTGTCACACTCCCTCCCCAGGTATGGATGTGGTCCAAGGCCAAGTTTGTGAACCGTAAATTCCTCATGGAAGAAGTCTACCAGCAGCATCAGGTTGAGAAGAGCGGAGACAATGTAATTCAACAGGAAGAACGTTGCTTATGCTTTTAAAAATGTAGTAAGAGACCATTTACAAATGAGCATCGTTTGTGTTTCTGTTCTTGCTGTCCCGTCTTTTATGCTGTAGACAATCAGCAAACCTAAAAAGCTCAGCACAGACTACAAGAGAAACAAACTTATTTCAGAAACTCGAAACAAAACTTTTGGCATTTGCCACGTAGCTGCATATGGGATTTGAAGCAATAACTGTATTTTTTATATTTGGTCTGTCTTTGGTTCTTGCTGTCAGAGAGTAGAGGGGCTGTGTACAGCTGCGTTACCCAGAGATAAAGACCCGTTCTGGGATCCTGTGGAGCCTCTGCTTCTGGGCACTGCTCACCTCTGGCTTCAGTCTTTGGCCTTCCGCATCGCTCTGGAAGAGCAGCTTGAGGTGCACACACAGATATACTGCACACACACACACACACACACACGCATACAGATGTTCCCATCTATAATACTGTTAGGTGGTACTATAGGTGATAATCTCTGTCTGCAGGTGCTGGGGTCAGAGGGCACAGAGGAGGCCATTCTACAAGCACAGCTGGTCCCCTGCTCCTCCACGGGACTGTATGACACACACACGCACACACACACACACACACACACACACACACACACACACACATGCACTTGAATAACCCTAATAAACACAAAGAGGTATATTAGTGAATAATCTTTCTCCCCTTCCAGCCCTCTGGGTGAGGATGACATTCTGATCGACCCATCTGAGTTACTGGGTCGCCGGCTGGACTTCCAGCTGGTCCTGGAACAGTGTTGTGGCCTCCGCTGGATCAAAGAGGCCCGCAATAGAGGGGTCCAAATTGGGTGAGGCATATGGGGCTACATGTCGAGACATGTAGGGCACTGAAGATAGTTTGAAGTGCAGGGAGTCCTACAATAAATGATAGCCCAGGAACTGAAGGTCAAGATGGGGTCCAACAGAACATGTACAGGAAACATGCAGGTCATTGATGAACTTAAGTTATTTATTTATTGGAGACAAGATATCATTTAAGTTAGTGGTCACATGAGTTGTGGGCAACATACCTTTGATTTTTGGGTCAAAGCAAAGACTTAAAATGTGACATGATTCTGGTGTGCTTCACATCTGTGAAAATGAAACGTCATGATAGTATCATGATAGACGGGGAATATTTCTGTCCTCTGGATTCATACAGACAGAAGTGAGACACTTCGTTCTCATGCCCTCTTCCCCCACTCTCTCAGTTTCAGGTTGTTTGACTGCAGCCAGCCTCTCTACACTCCGGCTGTGTGGCACAACATCAACCCTCTGTTGGATCACAGAGTTCACTTCGCCTCCCTCCACACCTCCCAGCGTCTGCTGGACTACCTGCAGAGCAGCGCTGTAGTGCTGGAGCTCTGGGGCCTTCAAGGTGAGCATGAAGAGATGGATGGATGATTGGGCAAGATTCTATAATTTTTACTGTATTATTGGTTTAAAGTAAGAGACAGGTGTGTAGGTACAGTAGGTAGACAAAATTACTGTATGTTGGAAGCCTCCAGCTAAAGTAAATATTTAAGTAAATATTTACTACAAAAGCTGCATGTAAAACAAATGTATTTAGGATGTTAGTTATGAAAGCTTCATTTCACAGCAGCAGCCCAACATGAAAATAGTCAGATATAACCCTGCCTAAAATGCCTCCTCAGACTGGCAGAGATGAGTTGGAGTGGGATGAAATTGAATTGTAGTTTCATTTTCGACACGATTATTACTATAAATGTACAACAGCCAAAATAAACAGACAATCATTAAAGCTGCTGATAGATGTTGGCTTTCTGTTTCAGAGGGTTGTACTGACCTGACATCATCTCTGGAGGGGGTGAGGATGACTACAGAGGGCATCTTTATCATCGAGGAGGCAGGCCCAATAGACACTGCAGTGAGTTTGATGTTGAGTTTGTATTCCTGCGTCAGGAAAGATCTTTGACTTTGACACGTTTCTAAATGGACACGACTCTAACAAAGATACAAAACTACAGAAGAGACGTAGGATAGACTTCAGTAACTGTAATATTTGTTTCTTCAAACTTATTTTCCTGTAAGACATTAATGAGAAATTCCAAGCAACTTTAGTGTGTGCGTGTGTGTCATGTATTACTCGTGTTGTGGGGACATAAATCTGTTTACACAGTCACGTTGTGGGGACTCACCTCCCTTATGGGGACAAAATTCAAGTCCCCATAACGTAAATCATTGCATTTTAGTGTGATGAGGTTAGGGTAAGCTTAGGTTTAGGTTTAGGTTAAGGTGAGGGTAAGGGTTAGGGTTAGACAAGTAGCGGTTATGGTTAGGGTTAGGATTAGTCTACAGGGAATGGATGTAAGTCAATGTAATGTCCCCAAAAGTGATGGAAACAAACATGTCTTTGTGTGTGTGTGTGTGTTGCAGCCTGCAGACTCTGCAGAGCTCAGCTGTTCAGTGAGAGCTCTTCAACAGGACTTGGAGGAGCTGAAGAGTGTTAATGCTTCACTGAGAAAAGAAAATCTTAGTCTGAGAGAACAACTCAACACAGCCAGGAATGGTAACTGAAACATACATGACATACACCAATATGTTGTTAATTAAACACAAATTAAAACTACATTTAATATCATGTCTATACTTTTACCTTTTCAGAGTAATTTACAGGATTTAACAGCTGTTAAATGGCACAATATTCCCATTCATAACAATTTAAAAAGAAGATTCACTGATAAATGTGTCCTTTCTCCCTCTGTGTGTGAAGGTGGGGAGAGTGTGCGTGGTCGATCAGTGCGTCCCAGCTGCGATGCAGAGTTTGCTCGTGCTCTCAAGGTTTTCTACCACAGCATGACCTCAGTCAGGGGTCAGCTGCAGCGCCTGCGCAGACACAGGCCCAGTGTACGTATGCACGTCTGTCTGCAGCATTAGTATTAGTGAGCATTACTACAATAAGGCCTCGTGATCACAGCTAATCAACAGTGGATCTATAGAGAACAATACACAATCAGGCGCACAATTTAACTGTTTAAGTCAGATTACAGTAGCTGGTGAGGATTTTAATAATTTATCTACTTTGGTTGCTTAAATCAAAGATTTTCCTTCGGGCTTGGTATGTTAGGAATGTGACCAAACATGTCTGGGACACATTTACCAAAGGTAATTTCTCAAGAGTTTATTAGAAGTTTTGATATAATCACTGTATTATTTACAATCATTGTGAGGTATCTTTAGCTGGTTTTCACCACAGCAAAACCAGATGTAAAAGAAACACCTGCAAGCCAGACAGGAAAGGCATTTCTAGGTGATGGAATTTACAATCAGGGCTGCAGAGAGACACCTGCTGTTTTTGTAATGATAAATGTTTTTTGGTTAGCTCTGTGGAAAAGCAGCAAGTAGAATTAAGAGTCAGTTGCTCAGCGGGGCCTGGCTCTACTAAGCCCTAGAGAGTATACAGTACATGTATTAACTGTTGCGGTTATTTTTGAGGTTATGTGCTCCTGTGGTTTCCAGGAGGAGTCTGACCTGCTGGGGCTCAGGCTGTTTGTGGATGAGCAGAGTCGTCTGCTGAGGGACTTCTCGGAGCAGCTGGAACAGAGCGTCTCCACACTCAAACAAGATGTGGCCGCCATCGTCCGCCGGAAACGAGAACGATCTGGAATCTGGTCTTGACTGAGTAACTGTTTACCGATTTTCACAAAGTGTTAAGGAGGTGAATGTCTCTGGTGGTTCTTTATTTTACAACACTGCAGAGATTTCCGATGTGAAGTGTGTGTAGGGAGAGGATGCTGCCTTTTATAAGAAGTTTGTATTATTGCTGTTTCTAAGATTGTTACTTCTAAAACCACAACATTATGTCATTGGTGAAACCTGCTTAAGAAACGTGGTCACCGAACTGAACTTTGACATGTTGATATTTGCAAGATCCACTAGCAGCAGAAGAGATTCATTAATTTTGTGTAAATTTAAAGATTAAGATTAGTTACTTTAAGGAATCAAGGAAAACTGCCTAACAGTTTACTACAGCTACAAATAAATCATTTATTATTATAGCTGTGCACACTCAAAGTCGAGCTTGTCAGACATAAACTACTCATTCTCCTGTTTTCTTTACTGCAGAGGTATTCACACCAAACCTGGATAATTACAATGGAAACTCTTTAAGTTACAGAGCATGTACAAGATAGGTCACCATCTTACTAAAACTACTGTAAAAGGGAGGGTATTCAGATGTCTTAACCACTACATCATCACCAGGTGTGGCAGCAAGAATAAATACACGAGTCGAGTATTAACAGAATAAAAGAGCACTGAAGTCTATAAAAAGTTTATTAGACTGCATGTAAAAGAAGTCATTACAGTCCCAAACTGCAAATAAATTAAAAGGCAAATACAACTCAAGTTTCAGAATCCACAATATTATTATGTTTTTGAACCACCGCTGATAATGTGTCATATTTCCAAGCTACTGCAGTTCCCTCTGAAGCGGTATCACAGTATGACATCAGAAATCTTCTTCATGTCTCACTGTGGGGGACTAATGTTAATTATCAAGGGCAAGAATGAGATATTTAATAGCTGAAAAGGAGAGATTTCCTCTTTCATTGTGTTGAGTTCAATGACAGTGTTTTACAACAGCATCTCTCACTGTAACGTCCAATAATTCAGAGGTAAAAGCACGACGGTTAATGTTTGTAAGCAGTCACGAATTGCAAGAGTACAGACAGTTGCTGTAGGTCCAAAAAAAGGATCAGCGTGGGCACATTTACAGGAGGAGAGGCAGAAGGCAGATGTGAGGCAGATTAGTCATCAGATAGGACAGAAAGGCTATGTACAACAGATATGCAGGCAGATAGCAGGGAGTTGGTCATGAGAAACTTAAAACAGGTGCAGACAGACAGACAGGAGGAGAGAGGCAGCAGTGAAAGGCCAGAGTTAGCTAGGTACATTTGAACTGAAGAGGTAGACTGGAAAAGGAGGGACAGACAGCTAGCTACAGATATCCTATTGACGTGTGTGTGTGTGTGTGTGTGTGTGTGTGTGTGTGTGTGTGTGTGTTAGAAGGCAGAACCCAGTTTAAGTCTGTTTGATTTGGGTTAAATTTTTACAAAAGTTCAGGTTCGTCAGAAATAAGCACCACTATTTTTACTGAACTGATTTTCCATCTTGAGTTTATGATTACTTTACAAAAAGCACCCAATTATATGTGTGTGTGTCTGTGTTAGTGTGTGTGTGTGTGTGTGTGCAGGTAGAGAGAAGAGAAGGCTGAGGGTACAGGTGAGGTAGGTTAATTGGGTCCTCAGGGATTGGGAACAAAACACAAACTATAGAAAAACACATTTACAATACACACTTCCTGTAACATTTACTTAAACGTAAAATAATGTCAGAGAAAATGTAGCAACGCGCAAATTAGCGAACTTTTTTTTTCTACAGTTTCACTGCCAATTGTCTGCACCTCTTTGGGTAACTCCGAGTTTCTATGTCTGAACAACAACACAAACAAACATGAGCAAAGAGCATGTACAGTTGCAGTTTAGGTACATGAAAATGACATTAGAAAAAAGCACTTCCTCTCAAAAAACAACCGTTCAGCCTCGTGTCAGTTTTCATTTGTAAACTGTACTCCGGTCTACGCAGCTATGAGGCTTGAATGCAGTGATGGACATGTACCTGGATTTGGGTTACAAAACTCTGGTTATCAGCTAACTTTTATCACTACTCTTATTCTGTTTATGTTTTGGATTCTATGACATACATTACATTGAGTAAACTGTCGCCTTGCTTGTTTCCAAAGCTGCCTTTTCTATCTGTCCAGCTAATGCCTCTAATGCAGAGAAGTCAGTGCTAAAATGGTTTTGGGAGGCCAGAAAGCAGTCTGAGCTGGAATAAATGTGAGTGTGCGTCTAAGTGCACAAACGTTATTCCAGCTCATTTCACCCAACCATGTCCGTATTATACCTCCCATCTTTCTGACTCTGAAACAACCCTTTTACATTCTGGGTCACACAAGTTTTCATCTTTCAGCTCCCTCCATCATCTCTTCACCACTGGAGGGGAGAATTTAAAACATATACGACCCACTTGTGTCTTTATTTCTCACTCACTCTCTCACACACGCTCACAAAATGAAGCTTTCAGCAGCAGACAGACAATTTTCACAGTATAAAAATATTTCACAAAACCACAGAGAGGTCCACGATTTCACATTAAGCCCACATTTGTCGGTCTCTGAAGCCACGCAAAGATAAACATCATTCATTAAGAGCTGCAGTCCAGAACAAAGATCGGGAATAATCAAATGTCAGTCAAGTCAGATTTTATGTGAGACATTACCAAGAGAGTGGGCAAACCATTGAAGATTGTTACAAAAGCAATACTCGGCAGTGTTCACATATTTAATAATATTCACGTAGGCCCTGCAAGATGGTGTAAGATCAGGATTTGGAAATAATGCCACCATAAGACCAAACTGTCCATCCTGTACACCTGCAAGAAACTATTTTAATGTGTTCTTGTCCATAAAGTAGGATGACACCTCCTTTCCACTTTTTTTGTGTTCCCTATCCAGTGCTAGCTCTGGTTTACCAAAATGATCCCTGAATAATGTCAGCATCACTGATGTCACCAAACATCTGAGGAGATAGATTCTTGTTGGCTCAGCCTGTTTGAAACAAGCGTTCAGGAGTCATCTGCTGTGTAAATTCAAATAATTAAGTAAACAAACTTGTCCAGCTGACAGGGAAACTTCGCTGAATCTATGAGAGATCAGTCAAGTTCACTGGCTGAACTGTGTTAGCCTTTAGCCGCACTGCTAACAAATGATCAGCAAGGAGCTAATGCCAAAACTCACCATCGCAGCACTCACTGGTACATTCTCCATCTTCATAGAGGAAAACACTTACACATTAAACAGACGGGTGTGTGTCTGCCGGGAGCAAATCTTCCTTTAAAAAGGCATCGACAGCATCCTCACAGTAATTTCCTGGCTCTTCTCAGGCGCTGGTGCCTTCATTCTCAGCAGCTTGGCTGTCACTTGCTGTTGTTCCGTGGGTGATGAGGGTAGGTGGGGCCTCGGATACGTCTCGCTGGCTGCTGTGCCTTGAGTGGCAGTCTATCTGATGGAGGCTGCTGTGAGTGGAGAGCGGGTGGTCGAGGCGTGGCATGCTGCCATGGAAACTGCGCTCCTCTGTACCTCTGTAAACGGCCGTATCACTCCTGACAGAGGAGGAAGAAAGAGAGGAGAGGAAAGAGGAGAAACAGTTAGTTTTATCTGATTCACAACTTTTGACAGACAGACAAACAAACAAACAGGAAGTCATGGGCTTCCTGCTCTACCTGTTGTCACGAGTGCGGCGCAGGCTGCCGTGGTAGCTGGCCTTGCTGTGGACGCTGCTGGCCTTACTCCTGGTGGAGGCGGGGTGGCCGTGGTGAGTTCTGATTGGTTCGTCAAGGTCGTCTAGGACAGCCAAGTGGGTGGAAGAGGCATGGGTAGAGGTGCCCTACAGGATGATGAGAGGTCAGATAGATGTAATAACTACTCTAATAAACTGGAACACAGCCCTTAAATTTTCCGTAAAATAATTTTAAAGTTAGGCAAAAAAAAAAAATCACAACATTAAAATCTGTTTATATTCTATATCTGCTCACTTATATGATCAAGCATTCCCTAATAATTAGTCATGTCAACAGGGTGATTTAACATAATCAGAGTCCGTATTAGAAGGTGTTCAGTTTGACTGATGATTTAATGTGTTTGTGAGTTGACGGAAGAGTCAACAGAGTTCTGTTACCTAACCCAGGCCGTCTTACTGCGTAGAGCTTTGGACCTAGTTTGGGTTTGAATAATTTGGTAAAAACTTTCCATCTGTGTCCATGCGTGTCATGTGTTGCAAGGAGACGCTCAATGCCCCGCAGGAGGAGGAAATGAGTGTAGCCAATTTAGCCCGGCGAGCTAACGGACAGCAACAGATGAAATAAAGAAACAATATAGGTTCTGGTTTCAAGTTGGTCTAAAATCTGACAGTACCAGTTGGGTTCAGTCAGGTTGGGTCTTAAAAACACAGGTACCGGCCTAGTTCTGGTTTCAGTTTTCGGCCCAGACAGACTCGTAGTTGCAGTGAAGATAACTTTCAATCCATACAGGACTCACACAAGTCAAGCTTCACGTGTTTTCATCTTAAATGACACTACAATTATTACTGTCTACAGTCCTACCTGAGTGGATGTTCCTCTGGACTTCCTAATGACGGGGGTGTTGGGTTCACGCAGCAGAGACTGGGCAAAGTCTGGCTGCTCCTGCAGTACCTGACGAGACTCATTCACCCCACTGCTGCAGAGAGAAAAGGGTGGGGGTGGGGGTGGTGCAGAGATGATACCCTTGTGTCACCATGGAGACAAATACTGCAAGTAAATGTGTGCAAGTGTGTGTTTCTTAGTGTACAATGAGTAAAATAAAATATAAGATAAATAATTATGATCTAATAGCATAATCAGATGCACAGTACATGTGCTCTCACAAACTTGTTTTAATTCTATCCTTGACAAAAAAATCTGGCGTAATATTCACAAATTATACAAGCGAGAGAAAAGAGCAGGACTTGAAACAAATAAAAATCATCCAATCTCTCTTCTTACTCTTTGCGTCTGCGTCCGTGCAGGAAGCTGGCCCATTCAAAACAGGTCTTCTTGCTGCCCACCCAGAAAACAGAGGGGATCCCCACCACCAACATCATCAGATACTTAAGTAGGAACAAAACCATGGCTGGCCGGCTGGTCTTCTCCACCTAAAGAGAACAGAAATATTAAATATTACTTCCACATTCCTCCAATCAAGATAACAGAGAGTTCTGAAAATACAGCCTGAAACGTACAAGAGCGAGAGGAAGAGAAAAGCTTTTATTATTTTGGAAACAGACTAGCATTAAGGTATAGAAGTGCAGGACAAATATTTCCTCAACAGTAACACAGTAAATAAATATAAAATGCTTAGGATGCCACTGAAACTACTTGCACATTAAGTGGACCAAAAGTATTAGCAGCACTGACATGTGTTTCTAGCTCAGTCAGTCAGTTTAAATGATGGAAGAGGGGAGGTAATCCTACAGGAACCCAGCTGCTTCAGCAGCTGAACTGCAGTTGGGATGTACAGCAACTGCTTTCTCCTCAGTTGGTCTTGGGCTTTGATGCAGGATACAGTATCTCCCACCAGAGGGCAGGAGTTTACAGCAATTGTGCAGGTTGAGCTGTATCTTTGTAAATAGTAAGTATAGCTGGTTTAAAGATCTCATTTTATAGAATCCAAATCCCCAAAATTTCTCCAACTTACTCGCTGTTGTTTTGACGACAGAGTAAATTCAGGAAGTAGAGTATATTTAAATGTGAGGTATACAGTCATGATTTGATCTTTCTGAAAAATAAAACTCCTGAGGAACCATCAAGCACACAGAAACTGCGTTCATTACACTGTGAATTCACAAGTACAATATTCTGCTCATAATATCTTACATTTTCATCACAGACAGTGCTCTCACAGGGGCAGGGTGCTGTGGGGTGTACTGTATGGAATATACACAAATATGGCAATTTTATGTTTTCTTTCTTTTCAGTTGAGTTTTGACTGACATGGCAGTAAGTGGATAATGACCGAATTTCCATTTTGGGAGGACATGTTTTTAAATTTGTGGTTGAAATGTTTAATTCAGTCGAAATCAGAGAATCAATGTGGTAACAGGATTATAGAGAGAGTTACATGGACAACTATGGGTGGCCTTTTAAGATTACAAAGTGTAGTGGTTACAGACCTGGGGCAGTACTTAAAGAAAGTGTATCTGTACAAAAACCTTTCCCATTAAAATCAAGATTATATTCTGTTAAAGAGGCTATTCACAAAGCATGTTAACACTCACAACATCTCCTGAGACAACTTCTCGGGGCGGAGGACTATTAGAAAACTTTCTTGCGTTTCTTGCTTTTGGAAGAACCAGGGGCCAGAAGAATTGGTATGTATTAATTAGCTTTTGTCTGTCGCGCCCAGGCTGAGATTAAATGTCTCGGATTTAGATCCCGAGATAAAACAAGAAGCCCTGGGCCTTCAGTAAATTACCACCCATGCACACAGACAAAATAAAGTCACTTGAACTTGAACAATGCCCACAGAATCTTCAATTATCCAAAAACATGCAATTGTACCCTCTTACACACACAAACATTTGCACGCAAAACCCCCAAGGGTCAAGATCAAATAACACATAGCAATATTGAAATTCCAGAGCTACAACAGGTCATAAAGGGGGTCTCTCTTCATGAGCTCTCGCACACACAGCCACAGACACATGCATGCACACATACACTAACAAGTAACATAAGCACTTGCACCTGCCTCCACCCCCTCTCAAATAGTCTGTCAGTCACAAATTAGCTGACACTTTGCTACCATAAAAACACTGTAACAGCACTCAGCTTTAGTAACACGAAAAATGGAAACAAACGCTTGAAGTAAAAGTTTTGATATCTTATGATTTAAGTAAGAAACTGATGAAAAGCTTTTGTTTTGCCTTGTGTGTTAGTGTCTGCATTGTGCACATTTGGTTATTAATTTAGCACCAGACTGTATAAAACACCACACTCCCACCACTCTTCATAACCGCTACAAAGACGTTATAGAGTACAGGCAGCAGAGCATGACTGAGCAAGCCCTGAGAGAGACACAGAGAGAGAGAGAGAGAGAGAGAGAGAGAGAGAGGGAGTAGAGGGGTAGAAGGGGTAGAAGGGGGAGACTTGAGTGAAAGAAAGAAATAAGTGTGTGAGAACCAGCAGAGAGAGTGAAAGACAAAGAGAGAGAGAAACACAGTGTAACACAGAGATGGTAGCTTTGTGTGGAGCTGGTCTTGAGAGCTGTATTAGCTGAGCTAATGATGCATACTGCACTCTGCTCCCTCCCCTCCACAAATTCTCTCTCTCTCTCTCTCTCTCTCTCTCTCTCTCTCTCTCTCTGCTCATTAAAGGGTTATTTCAGTTTATCACAATTTGGGTCTTCTTGTAGGTTTGTCCGTCATTCCTATTGGTAATAGCAACACTTTATTCCAGTTTATTGCTGAGATCAGGAACATAGTCATAATGAAGTCTGACGCGGCAAGAACAAGAACAAGTCAGAGGACAATTACAGGTTGCAAACAAATCCACAGGTTAGGAAAAGGTATTTGAAAGAGGAAACTAAGGCAAACGGTAAAATGATTACCCGGACTGTCTGTCGTAAGAATATATCACAGTTTACAGAATAACTACCTGGTTTAAATTTGACCTTCTGTATTCACTGCTTACTTCTAGTTTTACCACCAAATAAAGTGGTTTCGATAATCTAGCTAAACTGCTGGCTTGTTTACAACCTGACTGACTAATTTTGCCCTGTTTTTTGCCCTGTCGACTTTGTGGTAGCAAACATGTCTTGTTTCCAAATCTCAGCAATTACTTTAATGAGTAAATTGTTATCATAACTGATAGAAGTGATTGCCAGAACAATAAAAATAAGGCTCAACTTGTAAAAAAAAAAAAAAAATCTGAATTATCCTTTAAAAACCTGGTGTCCATTCCTGAGTATGTGTGTATCTCTATTGAGTCCTTTCACAGGAGAAGCACCTCATTGATCTCGGTATGTTTACTACTCTCACACACAAATAAACACACATCTCTCCTCTCTCATAAACATACGAGGTATGCCAGTGATTTAATGAGGGGAGAAAAACACAGTGGGCAACTGAGTACTTCACCCCAGCTAACTTTGGCAGTGTGGCAACACACACTGTGTGTGTGACTGAGAAACAAAAAGAGATCAGAGGGAGTTTGCATGCTGCAGCATGAGCCGTGATAGGAATACAGCTGGATATCCTGTCAAGAGTGTGTCTGTGTATTTGTTTTCACTGTCCAGCTGAGCTGACAGGCAGATCCTGAGAAGCCATCTGTTTTCAGACAGAAGGTAGAAGAATAGTTTTGGCAAATTTATCTTATATATATATATATATGATATATATATGATATCTGGGGAAAATTTAAACAGTTACAGTACAACTGATCATAACTTTTAAAGTTATTTATATTTGCACTGTGTTAACAGGCAGAATCTGGTGATGTCTTTTCTGATCCTTAAGTCTCAACTTTGACCTTCCCTTGGCAAGCATCTTCACAAATGAAATGCATCCTATTCATCTCGCAAGCATAGCAACATTACACAGTCTCACACACATTTTCTCACTTCCCTCTCTCTCTACCTTGTATGGGCAAGGGATGTGATAGCGCCTGCAGTTCTCCTCCATCCACGTTGTCTCCCAAAGGTTGCGGTAGGTGTGTTCGTACAGGTAGCACCCAACCACAGTCAACAAGGGGACCAGGTAGAGCACCGAGAACACTCCCATTCGGATCATGAACTTGACTAGTTTGGTCTGGTTCTCCTTCTCCAGAGGGATCTCCATGCGCACCCGGTTCAGAGCCACAATGCCCACTAAGAGGAGAGAGACACCCACCTGAGGAGAGAAAGACGAATGAGAAATTAGACTCAGTGACAGACACACAAAATTAAAACGACTGATTATTTTTTAAAGAGCTGGATGACTGACAGGGTACACAGGCCAAAAAACTGTCAACCATCCACCAATTAATTTACTAATATATCCATGTCTCCATAACTCCAGCATACAATCCACTCTCGTATCATTTCATCCACCCACCCATTAATCTGTTCACCCATCCATCCATCCTACTCATCAACTCTTTCATCCGCCCACCCACTCATTCATCTTATGACTGTACTCACCGCCACGTTGAGGCAGAGTGGTGCCAGAACAAACCACCTCAGGGCGTCTATGTCATACAGCCCTATGAAACACACTCCACTGATCCCATCTCCTTCAATTTTGTTCAGGGCCAACAGGGTGACAGTCAGGGCCCCTGGGAGCCCCCAGGCAACAGCGTGGAAGAGGAGGGCTTTCTTCTCAATGGCCTCACTGCCCCATTTAGGCACAGCAGCCAGGAACCAAGTGATTGTCAGTATGACCCACCACACGCTGCCGGCCATGGTGAAGAAATACAGGACCATGAAGAACAAGGTGCATACCTGAGAGAGAGAGAGAGGGAACAATAACTTTTGATCAATCATGTGGGAGAAGTCAGCAAATCACTAACAAGAATTCACGATCAATGAAACTCTGAAGTTAATCATCTAAGCATTTTACTGGAGTTAATAAGACCCACATTTTGAGCTGTCACATGTTAAGAAAGTTTGAAATTGAAAATTAAACATCTGTATCAAATTCATTATGAACAATTATGTGAGAATTACTGGTTATATTCACAGAATCTAAAAATAAAAAATAAGACATTGAGGAAAGTTTATAACGTAAATGGATAAAATCTTCAGTACATCATACAACAAACAGGGCTCTTAAAGGGCAACAACATTCCCATGAGATGTGTGACGTTATTGTGGTGATACTAGAAGGAAGTGAACTAAAGCCCTCACCTTGTTGTGTGAGCCCTGTGTTATGGTTGAGGCTCTGAACTGGGCAGGGCTGACTGCGTTGCATGCAACCCTGTCTTCCAGCAGGAAACCCAGGAAGAAAACCAGTGACACCATGACGTAACACACAGCGTAGAAGATTATTGGCCGCTCAGGGTATCGAAACCTAATGAGATAAAAAAGAAAAAAAAGCAAGATAAAAATAATAGTCAATACATTTCTTCCCACTAAAATGTGTTTTACTCTACTTAAAATTGCTTCCACTTAAATTTCTGCCATTATAATGTCATATTTCCTCTAATTGTACATTCTGTTTTCTTCTTGAGCTTTGGAAGTGATCATACTCAATAAGATGATATAAGACATACAACATTTAGCCATTCAAACCTGGTAACATCAATGAGAAACGTCAGGAAGGTGAAGAGCGTTGCAGACAGACAGACAATGGAAACGACTCCTGTGAAGTAGCGGATGAAGGTCAGCTCCTGCTTGTTGAAGAACATTGAGGGGCACGGGGCAGAACAGTCCTTCCTGCCCATAAATGTGTAACCCAGGTCTGGGTCGACCTTGAGCTCTCTGGGGCACCAGAAACCGTAGTCTCTCTGGACAGTCATGGATGACTGATCAGTGGGGTCGGAGCCTGTTAGCAGGTCCTCTGGGCGAGGGTAGGGCTTGTCACAATCTGGGAACCTAGGAAAAGAATTAAGTCAAGATCATGTGGTTTAATATATAGTAGACATATTATACATGGCCAAATATGAAGAAGATAGTTGAACTGAGAGATCAAAAGCATGAGCTAGAAAAGATGGGGAGGGAGCTCTATGGAGATGAGGAAGTGGAGGTGATAGTCAAAGAAAGTGAGAACAGTGGCAAGATGTGGAAGTTTAGAGTTAGTTTGGCTTGATGTGAGGTTGAAGTTGGCATGAGTTCAAAGAGAAACAGCAAACACAGGAACAGTGCAGATTTGAGGTGTATGCAAAACACATATTGCAGGCTCAGTCCTGGGTAAATATACAGTATATATTCAAAATAAAACATCTCAGATGCTTCAACATCCTTTTAAGTGATGACATTTTTATATTTTCAAGCACTGAGTCGTTTTAAAATGTAAAACACACACATACACACCTGCTACACTCCATGTCATCTGGCCAAGCTACTCCAAATACCTCCATGAGTTTGTGGCACTCATCTTTGGCCCGCTGGCAGAGGGATCGACATGGCATAGACACCCGGCCGTACTCAGTGCACACTGGAGCGTACAGGGCGCACAGGAACATCCTCAGGTCAGCGCTGCACACTAGGTTTACCATGGGATGAAAAGGCTGTGGAGGAGACACAGAAAGATAGAAATACAAAGACAGAGCTTTTAATTTATGTTTGAACCTGCCACAAAGCTCTATAACATGATCATAGTCATACAGGGTTCTCAAAACTCTCTTGCAAACACCCACACATTTCATCTTTTCTATGTTGTATCCCAATATCAGTGGGAACTAATTCAACAAGGTTGTTATTAAATCTGTCATGCATGTGGGAAAGAGTGTGCTTGATGTTAACGCACACTCACTCACATATATATACACGCAGGCTCAGGAAAAAGTTAACTGCTATCAGTGGCACATATGAGAAGGCTCATATTTAACCTGAAATAGCCATCAAAGAGGATGGAGGGAGTGCTACAGGGAGGACAAACTCCTCCGCTGCAACTTACACTACTCAGTGCTCCATCAATATTTAGAAGCTCATGAAATATGTATTGCAGCCATCATATTACCAAACATCCCTTTGAAGTAGGGGACAGCAAAGACAGACCTCTGAAGGTTGAGCCACAGCCATGTGTCAATACACTGAGCAAACAAACAGCAGGGCTATCCACACACTAAAGATATAGATTCTGTTCCCTGTAGTGGCAGTCTAAAGGTTAAAGAGTCAGGCTTGTGACCTTCAGGCTGCTGGTTCAAATCCCCAGAATGATTGGACAAATGTGAGATGGAAAGCACAAAAATCACCCTTAGAGTATTTGTTCAGCGATATGTCAGCAGTAGTTGTTTAAAGAAGCACTAAGTGGGGATTCTGTGTGAGCTTGTTTATTTCTTATTCTATATTCTATATAAAAACACAGAGGCAACGATCAATTGTCAGAATTTACTCAAGCAGTGTGGTCAGTACTGTAACTCTTTTCTGTTGATAAAGTTTAGCTGGTGGCTCCTAGTGCTCATGCTGACAGGTGAATTATTCATCAATTTGTTCCAAAAAACCTAGAAATTAATTTAGGACTTCAATACTGAAAACGTACAGTTTTACATTTTTATGTACTTTTGAGATTTATTAAGTGTACACAGCTCACAGTTCTCCTTCCTTCTCTCAAGTCACAGCCTTGTTTGTAAGCTTCATGTGAAAAGAGAACTAATATGTATTAATGAGGATTTGTACCAATAGACAGAGACGCAATTGGTTGGTGGGAAACTGCTTTGAACTTAACTTCAAAAAGGACTTTAATGAAGTCTTTCAATTTCTACTTTTGTGCCATACAAACAGCAAATACATACAACATATTTTACCGATGTGCTGCTGATGTATCAGCAACTGCCAGCAGCATTATGTGCGCCGTTGCGTGTGCAAAGTGACCTGCGTCTATTCAGCTTTTTAAAAGTTCATATCATCTGGCTGCGCTAAAGATGAGTTTTCAATGCAGCCTTTAAAAGAGATAACAGAGAAATCAGAGCAGAACCATGACAGCCATGAATGGAGACTAGAGCAATGAAACAAAACACTTCGCTTGATCGCACACAACACTGCATTGTGTGTGTTTATGTGTGTGTGTGTGTGTGTATAAAATGTGTATATTTGACACAAAACAGTGCACTTACATTGATTGCTTACTACAAAAGCTACAGTACATGCTTATAGACTGTGTGAGTGCATTTGTGCAAATACCCATGCATCAGTGAATGTGTGTGTGTGTGTGTGTGGAGTAGGGCCCTGTGAGTATGTTTTGATCGTTCTCAATTGCTGCGTTCTAGATCTGCACACTGGAGAGATGTTCCACCAGTAAATGGGTGCAGCGGTGCATGAGCTGTGTGACATAGTTTTGAGTATTGCACAGAAACACATGTAAGAACACACACACACACACACACACACACACACACACACACACACACCACTCAGCCCCATTCAATAATTCACGCATTTTACAACCCATATGTTTTTTTTTTCCTAGTGTTTGAACACGCAAGCTTCACTGTGTAGGGACAGAGAAACACAGGAGCCACAGGAGCTTCCATTGTGGACTAGACTTCATAGTTGAGCAGATAGGCTAGATAATGTGTAGATGGAATAGCAAATGAATGAGCTATGTGCTATATTCATAACATAACTTAATCTGTCATTCTCTCTTCTTTCATTAAACATTCAGCTCTCATTTTGAAAAAAAAGGAGAGGTAGTTATTGGTTACTCTCTGAGCGCATTTCATGGGATTTCAGTTTAATTAGAGGAGATGATGATATATTGCAGTTCAGATGCAATTCAGCATGCCCTGCAACTGAACCACCACTTTCTGAATACATAATTATGTTTGACTCACAAGCACTATCCTGTAATATACAGTGAAGAAATGGTGGGAAAGTGGTGCTGCCTCCTTAACAACTTGCCTTAGTAGCCAACTGTACAGGACTGTGCCTGATTATAGGACTGATCAGAATCATATTTGAACATCCTGATAAAAGGGGAAGTCCTGAGCTAAATGCTAACCAATCCTATCAAATATGTTTGCATATGCATATTCATACCTGAAACAGTAGGGATCTAACATTCAGTGAAGCGTGCAAACCAGTCAAACTCCCGAGTGCCAGCTCCCAGTGGGAAGCTATTCTAATATTCTGCCCCCTCATGTAATATAAATTTTAACATCAATTAGTATCTGAAAGTCTTCTGTTGTCAACAAAAACTGATATGGGCATCACTCATAAATCGATGTCTCTGTCCCTGTTTGTCCACCTCTCTCACTAATACTTCTGGTACGAGCCTGAGGCCACACTTAAGCAGTGGTAGCTGCTTTCTGCATGAGTGTGTCTCACTGCCCAGCAGAATGGAGTCTTTCTTCACGTCTCCTCATACTAACTCTACAGCGAATATGTGTGTGACTCCCATTTTGTGTGTCCCCATTCTGCCCATTTCTCTTGTGCATGTGGGGTTATGTGTGTGTGCATGTGTGTACTGTATGTGCGTAAGTATGTCCCAGTTATCAGGTTTTCCAGTGTACGAGTGTGCAAGGCTTGTGTGCGTGCACAAGTCAGCGCATGTGTGCAGATATCTGTGTGCAATTATTCTGACGGACAGGGTAATTGCCCCCCATCTCCCACCACAAAGAGAATATTGATATTAAGTGGCCTAACTGTGCCACCCAATGAGAGAAGCGGGGGCAGCTTTCCATGGAGGTTGACTAGAGTGAATTGTCTGGCATTTCATAGTTAGTGATGGAAGAGCAGGGAAAGGATGCAGAAAAGCACCCTAAACCTGGCCTGAGGGTGCAGACGGCTGCTAAAAGATGGAAAGATGTACAAGAAGGAGATAAGGATAGAGAGAAGAGGATACAAGAGAAATAGGAAATGTAGTGCATCAGCTTCCTGCAATAGACCTCTCTGTCTCCCTGCTTGTTTCTTTCCTACCTTCAATGTGTAGTGGACTGAATTCACTTAATAACATAGACAGACAAGAGGTACACACTAGATCTGTGTCTTGGAAGCTCTGCAGTTTTATCTCAACAAACATGAAACCAACCAGATCCACAGTGCACTTAAGGTGAAGCTACAGTATACCGGTACATGGGCTTAGCCGTTTTGTATCACCAAATGGAACCTCTTTATTTGGTTGTTGTGCGTTTTACTGGAATATAACTAATTAATGGGATAGCTGCAGTTCATTTGAACTTGACTTGCTTGAATCATACGAATTTACAAGGCACTGCCATGACTGAGCAAATCAATTTGCAGAGAAATATTTAATTCACCACATACAAAACATAATTTCTGTACCAGCATGTGAGTGCACAAGCATAGACCTCCACCTACCATCCATGAGCGAGTGAGTGACCACAACCACAACCACCGCAGTCTGCAGCTATGTGGGAATAATATTGTGTTCCTCCTCAATAGCAAGCTGTTTGTAATGTGTCCTTAACGGTTGTGTATCCTTCAATCACTAGAGCTCTCAATACATTTTTTAAAGGATATGATTGGTTAAGTGTTTTTTTACAAATTAAAAAGTAAACAAGGTCCTCTCATTGTGAAGACAGACTGGTCATGGAAAGTGAAAATGGTCACAAAATGCAAGGGGCATCTGACAAGGTGGCCAACAAATGTACATGCACAGCATCAGCATTGTAACATCTACTAGTTGTTAACATTATAAAAATAAATGTACTAATGCAATCAGTCGCTCGATTTTTGTGCTAGCTCACAAGAACAGCAGCAGAGACATACACTTCATATGGAGCTTCAAGATGCTTCTATGTGGTAACAAGTTGCTGATATAAAATGAAGTGTAAATGTGAGCTAAAATGGCAGGCCCCATTTTGCAGCTTTTCTACAGAAAGTAATTTATTCAATAAAGCTGTGGCTACAACAGTCTACAGCCCCTGACGGCAAACTCTATTGAGGTTGGTCTCAAAGTAAAAATGCCTTTGTGCTGTCGTCAAAGCGGCCACCTTTAAGCACAAGCCACTGCGGTGGACTACACTCACTCTGTTAAACTAAAACTCGAGTCAAAACTATGTGATAAAAAGTCCAAACTAAAAAGTACAGTGAAAAAAATGTTGAGCTACATCTAAACCTACATAATGCAGAAAAGAATTATAATAAGGTCATCATGCAAACCACATCCTACCAAAACACCATCCATCAGGCAATGCTCCAACCCCCCCCCACCCCAGCCATTTGGCAACTATATTCGTGAGAACCATTTTAACGTTCACAAATTCATCCTTCATAAGTGCCCTTATTGCAGCATGAGTGCTGTTGATTCAACTGCTGAGTAGGGAAACCTTATGCATCATGAATTATACCATCCCACTGGTATAATGGGAGGGTGTCTCCCTGTTATATCAAGTCATACCCTTAAAATGAAACATATCTAATAATTACTATTATTGGCACCTGTTCTTGACAATATTTACAACACTGCATTTAGATAAAGTAACTCGGATTTTAATTTGCTCAACAATAATGGGCACCCAGAAATTGACAGGAAAACAACAACACATTTCCGTTTGACACCTACTAATAGCTATCTAGCACAATATCAGATTGCCCAAACCACAGACTGATGCTTCTAATAGACTATACAACACAATACTGGTATTTTAACAGATAATGCTGGGTGAAAATCAAATTCAAAATCAAATAAGAGTTATTTGTGTGTGGGTGGGAGTATGTGATTTGGACGGGCAATTGTGAGCATTTGGAATGAGAAGCAGGGTGGGTTTTTTGACACAGAGGAAAATGAGGAAAAAAGCCCCTGACTGGTCCACCTCTTGTTCAATAGAGGGATTAAGTTTCTTTCTTTTTACTCCCTCTCTCCAAAGAAACCCAGGGGGAGGGAGAAAGAAAGAAATAGAAGGAGAAAAAAAAACTTCAAGTAAAAAAAACAAAGAAAAACAGAAAGAAAGACAGACAGACAGACAGAAAGAAAGAGGCATATGATTAACAGTCACGCAATGCAAGCAATTAAGTTTTTGGCAAACAAGAGATAGATACCGATAACTGCTGTAAAGTTGATAGGAAAAAGAAAGCAGTGCATACGGCATAAGACAGTACAGGGTTGTTGCATGTGAAAACTTTTTGCACAGACACTTTTCTAGTTGAATAAAGCGTTTCCTCCCCAAGTGTCCCGTTTAGTGGGCGTGTTGGGGATTAAAACCAATATATATGGTGACAATACGACAGAGCACTGTTGCACAGTACATAAACTGCAGTCATCAGCTTGCCAGTTAGCTTGAGAAATGCTGACCAGAGCTGAAATTTTGGAAGTCACTTACCACCGACAGCCGATCACTTTTCTAAGGCTACTCATTCGTTCCCCCTCAGGAAAAGGCTTAAATCAGAAGTTGATCTCCATAATCCACAATCCCATGACATGTCATTTTTAATTTACTTGTTGCACAATAATAAAGCATTTGGGAATTATACATAGATGATATGAGATAAGTTTTTTTGTTCCACTTTTTTGTGTCTCTATTACATGGTAACTGAAGACTTTAATAAACAGTCAACAGTTTCTCTCCACAATGTTTTCAAAATCAGCCTAACCACAAAATACATTGATGGCAGGGTTAACACCATAACTCCAACTAATTATTAATCTAATTACATTTTTTATTGCTCCACTCCTCCCTTTTTTTCATTTTACTTTCTCTCTCTTCCTTCCTTCTTGCATCCCCCCTCTCTCTTTGAGGTAAGAAGAGGGTGGGGTTGCACTGATCTGGATTCAGATCCACAACAGTAAAACTCGTATGGGTTTTTGAGCATGTGTAATATCTTTGAGTAGTCTGTTTGGCCTGTGGGTGTTGCATGCGTGTGTGTGGTTTGGGGCTTAGAGCGGTTGTAGAAAATCCAGTTAGCCAACTCTGCAGAAACTCATGCACATTGTCAAGCCTATGAGGAGGAGGAGGAGGAAGGAGGGAGGGAGGAAAAAGGGAGAAAAACTGGAGTGGAATGGAGAAAAGAGTGGTGGATTTCCCGGTGGATTAAGGAGTCAAATGGATCGGAAGGAGTGTTTAGAGTGTGAGAACCTGAGACGGACACACATACATACACACACACACTTCCTGAAACTGTCACCAGCTTTGTGTTGTGGTCAGATCAAGGTGACAGGCTGTTGGGTCTAAGCCTCCAAAGAAACAGCTCCTGAACTGGCACCAATGCCTGCTTCAACCCCCCCCAAGTTTTTGACCAAAGTTGTCCAACTCTGTATTCTGGTGGTCAACAAATTGAAAATATCAAATGCGCAGTATCTTATGTTGTTATGATTGTTAAATGGTCTTTAGGGGGCTTTAGACCTCAATCATAATGCAAAAAACACTCAAATAGCAATCAGATCATCTAACCTGCTATAAAACCCAATGAAATCTATATTCAAAGCAAAGTGTTTTCTTAAATTCAGGGAAAATGTTTAGTCTGGTAAGAAACTGGCAGCTTGTAAGTGTTTTTACGGGACATTTATGCGGCTCTTGTCTATCAAATAACAAATCAGTAACGTCAATCCCTTGAACCTGCACATTAAAAAAGACTAAAATGTTGATCTTTTAATGCACTGGTAGATGCAATGCACAATTTCTTGCACGTCTTTCTGACAGATGAGGAGGAATTTAGAGGAGAAAAATCTGGCTTTTTGCTACTAAACCTTGCCGCAGTCCATCTGGACACATCACCCTCAGATGCTCTTTATCTCTTTTTCTTCCTCTTGTGCCTATCTCTAT
Source organism: Oplegnathus fasciatus (assembly GCA_003416845.1). Taxonomy (NCBI): domain Eukaryota; kingdom Metazoa; phylum Chordata; class Actinopteri; order Centrarchiformes; family Oplegnathidae; genus Oplegnathus; species Oplegnathus fasciatus. Next base: position 441,083 of record NTHP01000220.1, on the reverse strand, counting down.
CTCACACCATAACTCACTCTCAGATCAGTCGGTCGGGCCCTACAGCACAAATACTGTCAGACCACATCAGCTCTACCTCCATTAGCTAGCTACAATATAACTGCAACATTCCCTCTCCACTAGCTATTACAACTAAGTCCTTCTCTCCGTCTTTCTGCAGAAACTATAATATTCCCATTTGCTTTCGCCTCTCTACTGCAACTTGATTCCATTTTTCCTCCTCGCACTCAAACTATTAACTGCATCCTCCTTCACTGCATCCATACATTAGAGCCAATTACATCCTCTCTCTCTCTCTCTCTTTACAGTGTAAGAGAAGTGCATCGTTTCAGTTCACAATCACGCAGCAATTACATGATCCCTCCATCTCCCTCTCCTTGCACTAGCTCACCTCCTATTTTCTATGTTATTCTCTAAGCGCACAGTTGTTTTCTTGCAGCTGCCTCTCCCTTCTCCACTTTTGCTGGTTAGATTTAATCTCAAGCAACATTTTCTACTTTCTCGCTCCATAATGCACACATGATAAATGTGTTCAACACTACACATTCTCTCCCTGGCTGTGTGCCTGCCTCTTCTCTCCTCTCAAACGCTCGTGAGAGAGACAGGCGTTGACCATGAATAGATGAACTGAACACACCGCGATGCTCTCCTCCCTAATCTCTGAAAAGACAGTTAAGAAAGGGGCACCCTTCTCTCACACTCTCTCCCTCTTTCATTCATTTGTTCGCTTATCCGTGTCCATCCATCGTTCAGTCGGGGGGACCGGACAAAGCCGTTAATGGCATTCCCCTTCACGTTCACTTCCCCTCCTCCTCTCCTCCTATCTTCTTTCTCCTGCATTCATCTCTTATTTTCCTTGCCTCCCATTTACTCTTGGCAATTACGCTGACATGCACTTGTCCTCTCCAGGTCTTTTTTTCTCTTCCAACATCAGCATTCATTGACTTCCCGTACTTTTTTATCCTGTCATTTCATGTTTGACAAAAACTATTTGCTATTTTGTTCTCTTCTTCATGTCTTAAACCCAGTGCACCTTTTCTCCACTGTCCTCATCCCTTGGTTTCTTTTCAGTCACCCAACATCTATCTTATCTCATTATACTCCTAACATTGTTTGATTTATTAACTATTTCTCTGCTTATCTTAGTACAACCTATCAACATGCATTTCTACCTTTGTTTCCCAAAACTCTCAATCCTGTCTTTAGACTTTTTGCTTTAGCTCTAATCCCAATTTGCCTCTCGTGTTTCCTTTTATCACTTATCTGCTTATCAGTCTCAGACATTTGAGCCTTTCCCTCTGCATATTGTCATTTTTGTGGGGTGCTTCACTGCAATTTTTCTTTCTCAAACATACAAGCAGCCATGATTTACCGTATTTCTAACCTAACAGAGCCAGACTAGATCTCACAAGCTCAGTTTTCCATACCAAAGTAATTAAGAAATGTTTCAGCCTGGTAAGATATTTACCAGCTCAGTTAGCAAACATTTAGATGATTTAGAGATAACATGATGCACTGCTTCTCTAAACTCCTGAACTTCGTCAACAACTAAATCTCAGCAGCATAAAATCAGGTACGACTCTCTGGATGAATGACCCATTTGTGTCTTCAATGTATCCACTGATTTTGGTGGATAGCTTTAACTTGTTTCCAGGCCTCTGAATCGCCGCCCACATCTCTTGTTCAACGATTCAAACAGGTCAGGTGTTATGCCCTGGTTAGCACTACAATTGACCAATCAGAGCTTAGTAGGTGGGATTAAGAACGGGGACATGTTCCTACATAGTTAGCTAGCTACATTCATGTAAATACAAAACATACACAAAAATGGCTACAAGCAGGATGAACAATCAATGCTTGCTGTACAAGTTCTTTCATATTCATATATTATTATGTATAAATTCATATAGAACAACTCTTAAATCGACATATTTCTTTGTTTACTGTGAAAAATGTCAAATTAACTGCTCCTAGCAACCACAACTGCAGCTTCTGTGTCAACTGAAAATGAAGTTGGTGGGACGGATACATCACTTGGTACTGATTGGTTCAGGCTAAACAAAACACCCTCCTTTTCCCAACAAAAAATCTGCTAACATGAACATAATGTCAGCTTGAATGAAAGAAATCAAACAAAATGGCAACTCAGTCTGAAGCTGAAGCTAGGCTAGTTTAGAAAGATGTAGAAACACTCATCCAATCAGGTGTAGAAAACGTTAATGTTATTATCCAAGTTAAGAAGAGAACTGTCAATCATCTACGATACAGTGTGAAATTACTTGAAATGATATCTTTCTCCAGTGAAATCATGTCTGCCTTTACCAGACAACAGTGAACAAAGCAAAAATTGTGGGTTGACTTTTCCCGGCTGCTGCAAGTCTCCACTTCACGCCTTACATTAACAACAATGGCAGCCTGTCTTTTCATTGGTGTGGGTGGAAAGACATTATATTCTTCAACTAACACCATATTTCTCCATGATTACACAGCTTTGACTGCAAATATCACAGATTGTGCAGACTTTCCATTACTCTTCTTCTCTTCAGAGACAAATACCACTCGAGAGCAGTGACTTAGCTACAAGTATGAATCTCTTATTTCCTCTCTTTCCCTTTTATTACCAGTCCTTTCCTCCCTCCTCCTCCTCTCCTTGGTGTAGTCCAGAACATGCACTCATCATCCAATTTCCCTCCCCTCCCCTGCCCGTCTGTCTCCCTCCATTCCTCCCCTTCCTTCTCTGCCTATTTAACTACCATGGCAACAGGTGATGTGGTGGCTCTCACAGGAACATGTCTCATTGAGGATAACAGAGAAAAGCCCATGCGTGTGCGCAGACACACATACGCACCCACAAGCACATTGTGGTAGGACTCCTTTAATGGGCGAAACCATCCAAAAAGTATAGCAAGCAAGCTCGCACAACGAGCGACACAGAGAAAGTGTGAAAGTGAGAGTAAAAGAAACTGAGAGGCGTGGGAGAGAGGGTCAGATGAAATGATAGAGATGTAGCTGGCGAGCCAAGAGTGTGACAATGGAGCTGATAGCACCCACACACGTCCTAACACCCTCCAAGCCGCCTGTGCATATCCATCTGCTTACCACTTACATATACGCTCTGTTTCAGTCAGACAAAAACCTGCTGCCTCCAGATCTCCCCTGGCCATCTCCTCCGTTAATATGCTGTCGGTTTAGTGTATCATCTGTGTCCAGAACATTAAATCATCACTGATGAGGAAAAAGGAATACATAATTCTTCTTTCCCCAATGGTTTATTCAACCTCTTTGAATGAATAATCACAAAAATCACAATAATTATGATAATACAAACAGTGCAGCCATGTTGATCACAGAGTGGATGCATCAATGTTCCAGAGACAGTCTGCGTACAGTGTAAATTCGAGGTGAAATGCACATAAATCACTAATAGATTCTGGAAGTTGGAGAGGGAGAGGAGGCTGACTTGGACTAATTGGGTGAGTCACAGAGTGAGTGGGGAGCTGGGGTTGGGCCAGTGTTGGGAGGAATAGATGGAAAATAGATGTACACAAGCAGATGTGCACCACACGCAGTAGAGCAACTCACCGCCTAGCAACCACTGAACATATTCTTCCATTTTACCAAACTATGGAGAAATAGCTAAAAATGTGCATGTAAAACAGAATACTCACAGACCATGCAGGGTGAGTTGTTGTCAGAGACAGCAATACAACAGCAACCATATTTTCTAAAATCAAAACAAAACATGTCTGCAAGTTTTTTGAGAATGTTTGAGAACAGAATCTAACTATTGTCAGTTGGCCCTGATTTGGACTGCTTAGAAATCCATTTGACTATATGCATTCATATGCGAGCTATTTTGGGAGAGTTGAGAGTTGCATGTGTCTCGATAAGTGCACAATTAGGAGCACTAGAGCTCTTAATGCTGACGCTGGTCCTAACCTGCAGTATACTGAAAATGTTAGAGCTGCCTTGTGTTGAGTGGCTTTGCGTGAGAAGGGGATCAATGATGTGTGTGTGTGTGTGTGTGTGTGTGTTTGTGTGTATGTTAGTGTGAAGTTGGGCTTAACAGTGAGGGTTAAACATCTCTCACCACACACACACACACACACAGTTCCCAGGCTGGGTCATGGGTTCAGATTAAGACCATAAGACATGGATAACCTATATTTATGTGTTTTATCAGAGCTGAACACTGTGGGGCTCCACACCAACAGAACACACAGTCCACACTATACGTCACACAGACATAGGGAGGGGTACATGGAGGGGTGCAGAGCAGCCAAGTTAGACGTGACACAAACATCTGGAAGGTCTGGAAGGAGTGAACAACAGATGGACTACATAAATATAAAAAGAAAGCAGAGAGAAAGCTGGACCTCCACTGTCATCAATACATCACTGATATCAGGATGGGGGCGGAGGTTGGATGGAGGGATAGAATTACAAAGGGTTGAACAGGTGCATGAATGGACAGCTAGTGTAGACCAAAGTGCTTGACAAACAGCATGCTATACTTTAGTGCTGAAATGATTAGTCGATTATATGATTAGTCATAGCAATTTACAGAAAATATATGAACAATAATTCAAATAATAATCCCGGGCGCAAACATTTGTTGCATGTCATACATCTTTCCTGTCCGTATTCCACACCATCACTATCTAACAAAGGCAAAAATGCCAACAAAAGGCCAAACATTTGCAGGTTTATTCCCTGTATTCACTGTAATTCAAATATAACTTTTGGTTTTGGATTGTTGGTAGAACTTAACAAGGAGCTTGAAGAAGTCATCTTGGGCCCTTGGGAAGAGGTATGGGCATTTTTCATTATTGTTGCAGCCCTAGTATATTTTGAAAATGATAACAGAACAAGTTGAAAAAGAAGGAAATTGTGCAGGATGGGGATGTTATTTGTGCTTTATGTTTTTTGCCGCAGTTACATCTGAAGCATGCTGGTGATGCATACAACTGTATATTGTTCCAGCACACTAAGATGAATGTTATTGGATTGGGGAATTCAAGCGGCATACACCGCAGCTTCATATTTTCATGGAAACCTGTTGTACTACATTTACAGTGGGCTGCAGCGGCAGTATTTGAGCAATGGAAAATCTCTCCAATCTTTCCTCAAATCTCTCTTTACTTGGCATTGTGAGGATAAGCAGCGGTGGCAGCTATGTCGATGGGAACAGTCTGCCAAAAAACAGCACCAGGCAGTGCCTTTGTTCTGTGCATAAATAAATGATTGCTTCATTTGGGCTAGCAGCTTCAATAGACTCTGTTGGAATAAGCAGGATAATCAAGAGTTCAACTGAAATAAACAGGAACTTTTAAACTGAATGAGGACCTGTCTGTCTCTGCCAGAGTGAATAGGGTAATCAGCCTCTTCAGATGCACACCATGAATACACACACACACACACACACACACACACACACACACACACACACACATTAAATGAAGCACAAACACAACCAAGCCATCACACACTCACAAAAACACACCTCTATAAAGCTAATTCTCTCTTTCGCATTCACACACACAAAGAAAAAAAACACAACAGACCACACTTAAGCACAACAAGCCTCGAACTCTCCAGATTTGGCACACACAAACCCTCTCTGTTGTGGGGACCTGGTGGCCCCAGCGTGGCCCTTCTTAAACAGAGCAGTTTCATTTTGAAGGACAGGACCCCATACTGAGAGAAACACAAACACCGGAGACAGTAGGGTCTAAAGACTTTACACAACCTGTCACTCCGTCAGTATTTCCCTCTGCTTAGTCTCTGACATTCTCTTTCTGTTCAACTGCCCCACACATTTTATTCCTTTAACACTTCCTACCCCCTGTTCTTTTTGTAACTCCCACAGATTAATCTAACTACCCCTGCAAACTCGTAAATACCAGCGAAATCTTAACTTTCTTAACCACCGTTCAATTCATTAAATTATACATATGTAATTGTGAAATGAACATACACAAGAAAAACAAGCAAAGAAAATGGGTATTTTGATGGCAAATATATTAAAAAATCTACTCCCTTCAGCCCTCCTTTCTGGAGTAGGTGTTGTTATAAAACAAGGTTGGTCTTGTGGGATAAGAAAAGCTCTTAAGTGTCTTTTCACAGTGATTAATTATGCAACTACCTGCCTATCAGCTCATCATATTCCATTACATTGTCATTCTCTGAACTATGAATTGGGCCCACAACAGGCCACATGATGATGAGAAATTAATTATTATACAAGCCTTGGAAGGCAATTTTAAGAGGTCCACATGGCATCACTAAAGAGAAATATCAGTGGGAAAAAGATTGTGATTAAGTGTCAAACTCCCTGCAATCTAATGATTTTTTTACTCACCAAAAACAACTATTTGTGAAAAACCTGAATAGAGAAAGCACCACCACAGTTTTGGTCAAATTACCTTTCAACCTTAAATAATTTGAATGGGGCATCATATTCTTCCGATGTACCATATTAGCATCCCATTACTGTCAGATGGCTACTTGTGCATGTAACCAGAACCCTGCTGAATGAAGGGAGAATGCCTGACTGTGTTTACATGCACTTAAGTATTGAGGTTACTGCCAGCTTCCTGCAGTAACGTAATTTCCTAAATGTATGTAAAGAACAAACCAGGTTTCATTACTCGAGGTAAGAGAAGAGAAACACAATGAATAAAGCTTTCTGTTGGAGAAGCCTTGTTTATTGGCCATGTAACTGAGTTTTTGTGAAAGCAGTGTGGTAGAATGAAAGAAAACATGTAGTGATGTGTCCTTGTTAATTAAAAACTGACACTGACACAAATAAATAAGTCTAAATTAGCTGGTTTCTATTACTGAACAGTAGACTGTAGATTTCAGACACTGTTCTCTCACTGCACTCTCTGTCTGAATGCTGCATTAGCAAAAGAAAGAAAAAATAATCCTTAGGCTGCAGTATCTTATATCACTAATACACTTAAACTGTCGGCATTGCTTTAAAAATATGGAGTCAGCTGGAAAAAAATGTGATTACTGATCAGCTGCATGCAAATGTGGGTTTTATAGTAATCAGGTCATTGCAGTGCATGTAAAAGCACTCACAAATTCAATGTCTAAACTTGATTTCTCCTAATAATCTGATTTTGTAGTGGGCATGTAAACACAGTGACAGACAGCACTAGATCCTGTCATTCAGAACTAGGGTTGCTGTCTATTTGCTTTACAAACTGTGTGCTCTATTGTTACCAAATGAGCCTTTTTCTAGCTGACCGTTAGACCAGGAGCTCTCTAATCTCTTTCGCTCCGGGATCCGAATGACAAAGATTGTGCTGAAATTGTCCGGACAAACTCAATGAGGTATAACGTCAGCACAGAATACTCTTCTACTGTGTAGTTTTTTTTAAACTCAGATTTTTTTGTGGTACGTGAAAAAAAGAACAATGTAAACCTCATAACCTGAGGGGAAAAATAACAGAAAACTGAATCATTATTATGTTATTATCATGTAATATTGTTGTAATTCAATGCAAAACAACAGGTCTTTTTTACAGCACACATTTTGACGGTGTTACTAACGATGGCTCTGTTCTGTTCAAGTGTCCCAGTAAGTCATGACAGTGTGACAGTGAGCCAACATGTATTAGATTGTACAGGTGTTTGGATTTTGTTTGTCAGTAACAGGGACTCAATATGTGAAAGAATAGGGATGATTCTATACGAAAAACTACAACGAAAAAATAGCAAAAGAGAATTTGTTATTATTAACACACAATTTTTGCCTTATTTATTTAAATGATTGTATAAAATTTATTTCAGTCAGGAAAAATAACATGGATACTGGCAGAGAGTGCCCTCGATCTCACCTACATTACACCAACAGACTCCAGTGCAGAAAGCCAAATATCTACCCATTAACTCGAGGGGAAACTCCCTGGCCGAGCAGACATCTGGGCTCCGGAGGCCTCAGGCTCGGCAACTCTCACATGGTGCTTGCCTGTTTATTTATTTATATATTTAACAAAGGACAATAATGGGCGCGAAGAGCTGTTCTACAGCTTCAAAACTGTCTTGACTTTTGTTTGAAGCCACGGTGCATCCATAAAAAAATCCCCTCCTTTTTGCCATCTTTCTTTGTCTGTAACTGCACCAGAATCTCTATCCATAAATAACCTGACATTTTTTTGTGTATTAATTAATTGATTTATGTATTAATTATATTAGTTATTATACATCAAGTGTGTCTCTTCAAAGCATGCTGACATACAGTGTCTTAGGAAGCATCAGGCCATATGTCATTCTAATATAAACTCTGAATACGTAATTTTATGGGGAAAAAAATGCTTTAGATAATAATCTTCAGTTTGAAGAACTCGACATGAGGTTCAAGCCATGTGATCAGTTCTTGTCTCAGACACACAATCCCAATGATGTCATTTGTCTAAATCTCTATGTCTAACATGCATAAACCTCAAACAATATCACAACCTACAGCGGATCCTCTGGGAACCGTAACATGCTGTGGCAGATGGACAGTACAGGCCATATTCCTAAGTGACATGCAGACACAAAAGCGTGCACGTGCACACACACACACACACATACACACACACACACATTCCCAAAGAAATAATTTCACTCGTCACACAATCTCCCGTTCTAAATTCATCTCCTCTCCTCTTCCACTTCCCCCTCTTGTGTTTCAGTCTCTCTCACCCTTTTCCCTCAGGTTTAATTGACTATTGTGGCAGATGGGGTGGCGGTTGGTCTGTGGGAATCAATGTCTTCATTGTGGGACTGAGAGAGAGATTAGCAGCTAGTTAGCACTAGTGAGAGATGACAGCTGGCACCGTTAACCTCCCCTGTCACTCACACATACATATACACACACACACACACACACACACACAGGAAGTACTAGTGTACAGTTAGCCCTTAGCTCAGCAATTACACACAAAAGAAATACTACTCTGTATCCTGGAGCCTGTCATTCAAAAACTGAATAAATGCGGCCTAGTGTGTTAATCATGCACACACACTCAGGGATAATCCATTTTTTGGCTTGGCTTGACATCTAAAAAGGAAGAAGGAGAAAAGGAAATATTTTCAATGTCAGTCAAAACTGAGGACTCACCTAGGGCACATATCCACGTTATTCAAAATAGAGCAGGGTTTAAAAACGTTTTTGAATCCAGGGCTTGAATATGTCTCAACCTATGACTTGAAGACAACGCACAACAAAAACAAAAGTAACATGACAGCTCCCTGGAGTGATCTATCTACTTTGCAAGAACGCCAAGACATGAAAGCTTTGCCACTGAGGCAGAGCAAACATTCATCACGTGATGTGACCCAAAAAGTGACTACAACAGCTGCTGACAATGGCTCCAGTTTCGTAAAGGCATCTGAAATACTTTACGCTGATCTGGCAGCAGTTGTTTATTTTACATTTTGTTATGAGTAAAATCCCCCCAAACACACACACACAGAATCACTCATCATCTCAACTGTCACTTGGTAAAAGACTTCTGTATTTTACCAAAAGCCATCTTCTGTGGTAGGGTATCTTTGAAACCAGAACTGGTTCTATTATGATGATCTTTATAAAAAAAAAAAA
>NTHP01000220.1:383994-424640 GCA_003416845.1 Oplegnathus fasciatus | reverse complement strand
GGTCTGTGCCAGCTAGGGCAGTTGGCCTACATACTGATTTAACCACTTAATGTGACCCCACTTGACATCCAACCACAGTATACTGTACATACACAAATGCACTCAATCCATACACAACTATGCTGCAGTCCAGAGTATTTTCAGTTCAGGGGGTTCAGAGCATCTTTCCTAAAACATCCTTTTAATATCCCCATTCTAGCAATCTGAACTTTAAGTGATGAGACTGTAACTCTGCATCCACACAGATAAAGATTTAAATTTGCTATTTTAGTTTCTCCATTCTCTCGCCATTTTATCATTGCATATGTCTGACTAGAGGCAAAAGCAACAAAGTATATAAAGCATGTTTTTATGATTTTTTTTAGGAAATTCGATAAATTCTAACACAAGGCTGACTAATAATGACGTGATCAGAAAATAATTAAAAATAAAAATGAACAAAATGTAAAAAAAACATAAAATGTAGTACAGTTGTATCTGATTTGTGTTCAACTAGTCAGTGTTTTACATACAACATTAAACCACAGTGGAACTCTAATGAACATGTCACTAACTGCAGTTGTCCTATTTTCAAGATGTGCAATTTAGCATGTCCAACTTAACTGGAAGCCAAATACTGTATCTTCATAGTATTAAAGATTATTTGGTATTTTATAGCAAACACATCACACAACTTATATGATATGACACCACATTACAATTTACCAATGTGCATAAGCAGCGAGCATGAAACAGAATTATTTGTGGGCATTAAGTGTGTATGTAGGCAAACACTGATGAGTGTAGTTTGTTGAATGCATCTCAGATGCAATGGAGTGGTTTAGAATCTGGACAAAACAGTAAAATATTAAAAACATTGAGAACAATAAAACCTTTTTTTGCCAAAATGAGACTTCATACAAACTAAAATATACCTTAATTCAGCTAAAATAATATAACATATAATATATTTTTGCTGGATATAAAAATGTACTTTCTTCATAAACAAAGGTTTCTTCATACTGAAAGACATATTTGGTCCTGCTGAACCCAAACGGTCATGGATGGATAAGACTACATTTATATCTCATTGTAGCTTCCACACACGTATATACACACTGAATCCCAACATCTGCACAAAAGGATTGGAAAGCACCTGTTGAAACGTACATTGTGTGAGTTTTTTTGATGTGTCACTGCGAATCAATTTACCATTGATGGGTTTCATGAAGAACAGATGCACTGAACTGTATTCTGCTCACAGCTTCAGACACGAGATAAACATTTTGGGTTTGTACATGAAAGCAAACAGAGCCATTTGGTAACCCATCTGTGAATCAGGGTAGGTGTCTATATAATACCACAAAGCTCAAAACTGATTTCACTCCTGTTCCACAGTGACACTCACCTAGCTGACTGTAGTGCAAAATCTACTAGTCTCAATACAGGTGCAGCAATGCCTTTTGGGATTTAGCTGTGTTGTCTACACGGAGTGGTGTCCTTCCTGCTTTTTGTTCAGTCAGGCGTCAGGGTTCAAGCGCTGTCCAATCAGGCGTCGGCTGTGGGGAGAGCACTCAGCTTCTTCCTCCAACTGGAAGAGAGAAGAGAAGGAAAAGGTCTGTGTTTAGTTAACAGGTTTGTATGTTCTTTTGACTTACACGAAGTATAACAGACCAAGTGGGAGTAGATAAGTGTGGATAAGTTGTATGTGTGTTTGAGACCAAGTGTGTGTGTTTGAACGTCTGATTCAGACAGACATTCAGATAGACACACACTACAGTTACACCCCTCAAGACTACCCATCCGCCCCCACACAAAGACACACACACCTGCTCTTTGATGTAGCTGTTCCCACAGAGTGCCAGCCCTCTGAGAGCCAATCCAACGATGAAGCACCAGAAAGACAGCCCAGCCTCACACGCTGCCAACACAGCAGAAGGGATCCACAGTGCCAGGGTGGTGTCCTGAGAGACAGGAAGTGATGGGAACGAGGAAGAAAAAGTGTGAAATAAGTAACACTGCGAAGTTCAACGTTTCTCCTGTGATGCTTTTATGGAGTTTTGTGCCTCAGAAGTGGCAGATTGAATTGTCAGAGAAAGAGCAAACTGGGGAGAAACAGAGAGAAAAGTGCAAAAGGATGGAGTCAGGTGGACATTTTTAAAGAGAGGGAAATGTAAGCGGAAAGTTTAGACTCACATAGATTCGTGTTGTGTCAAACGGGCATCGGGCACTGACAGGTGACCGAGCATTGATGGGCACCTCCGTGTCATTGCATCCCAGCATCAAACCCTGCCCATTGTGGGCAACAGTGATACTAATGGCCAAGAGGAGCCCAGAGCAGCATGCTGCTGAGAGCAGGGCGTTCAGGAACGATGCAATTAGAAGTCCTATTTGCTGGAGACACAGAGACAACATCGTGTAAAAACAGAAGGGGAGGTAGCTATCGAGTAGAAGCAGAATGAATGAGGGAAGTGATCGTATCAAGAGGTTGAAAACAAATTAAATTCTTACCAGTTTTATCACGTGAAGGTTTCTTGACATCACAATGGCAATAATCCCAGTGGCAATGCTCTGTAGGATTCATGACAAGATGATTGTTTCAGTTTAGCATTGCTTTGGCACGGAGTAGGGCTCATTAAATTATGTGACACATGTAGTAATCCTGGCCCCAAGGATGTATGGCAGCATTTTTCATTTGGGTGCCAGAAAAGGAAGACTTCTTTAACTAATGACAGTAAGTGAGAGATCACCAGTGGAAAGCAAAAGCAGTGCTACTACGATATATTTTGTAAATTGTCTTTTTGTTCTGTCTGTATTACCCATAAACCCTGTAATACCCTGTGTACAGTACGTGGTATGAAGTACATTTCAAAGAAATGTCACATCAACAACATCTCATCATCAACAGCTGCCAGTTTATCCATACTTCAATGTACTGAAGCCTGCCCTAGAGCAACTAGTGAGAGGTTTGAAAAACCAGCTCTCTTTTAATAATAGGCAAGTTCAGTCTTGATTGCTGAGAAAAATACACAACACTCTACCGAGCTAAAAGTGCAAATCACTTGTGATGTTTAATGTAGGTGAATATAGCCTCTTGGTGCACACTGGAGATCTGACGCTGAAACAAAGGATGAATGTCACTCACCAGCAGGCCAGAGGTGACAGAGATGATGTTGGCTACAGTGTATTCAGTGGTGATATGCTGGCTAGGTTTGGAAATGTGGCGGAGGACATTGCCATGGACAATAGCTCCAAGGATGAAGTTAATATGGCCAACCAAGATGAGAGTTAACCCCTTTTTCATCAGCCTCCTTGGCCCTTTGTCCTTATCTGGATGACAGAAATACAAGAAATACTTAATACAGCTTATATCAAAACAACATCTGCCAAATTGCCGGAAAGCTGGAAACTGGTTGGTTAGAGGGTTTCTATAAATTCTGCGTTACTTCACACCCACATTGTACACAATGCAAAAACATTTTTTTGCTCTCACAACAATAGATATTCATTCATAGCCTGACTGATACTGGATTTTTAAGGGCCAATACTGATATCGATATTGGAGAGTTTCAAAAGTCCAATAACGATACATTGGTCGATTTATGGATTTTCATTTTACATAAACCCTAAACATAAACAATCAATCTTGAGACGGATCCCTTAGATTGTGACCAAGATGCGTAATAATTGGGTCAGTGCTCTCTGGTGGACAAACTATGTAGTGGTGACACTGTCTCTTAATGACCTCAAACCTAATTTGGCATTTCTGTACTGCAATTTCTTGTTACTTCTTGTCCGACATATACACCATTACTGATTTATCTGCATTAATTTGCATTAACATTGGCCTGGCTGATTTATCTGTCTAGCTCTATTCTGTGTGTGCGTCTCTATAGACAGTGTAATGTTACAGGACAAATTCTCATCAGCTGAATGACTTCTTTCTGCCTTTGTTATAAAGTGACTTGATTGCCTATTTACATTTACTACATTTATGTATTATTTAAAGGTGTACATATATTACATACGCATAGTATACATGTCAGATACTGTACATGTTTATCACCACTATCAAAAGGCCTTTATTTTGTGTGACAAATAAACTTCATTCCTTTTGTGAATGTAAAACCTTAAATAAGATGAGAATGAATTATTAGACCACTGCAGCAGCATAAGTTATGATTTGCATGTCAAAAGGAAGTCAAATCTTAGGCTGTATGCCCACAAACATTAAACATTACAAAATATACACTTGCAACCGATGAAGAATTAGTCTAAAACTTCATGAATGATCTTTCTGTTTTTAAGTCTTACTACCTGCTGCTGATCATTAAATAGACGGTAACAGGGTTAGAATCTGACTCAACCACTGATTAACACATTTATTATCCTCATATCAGTTTACTGCGTAGGGATGGACAAATGCAGTTGCATAGAAAGGCTCCACTCACACTCACTGTGTGACTGCTTGTGTACTGAGTGAGGAAGAGATGGGAGGAAGCAGTGTGGGCATAAATTATACTTTTAAAACGTTCAAATTATTGATTTCTTCTGCTCAGTCTCTTTGACTGTTGACAGCTCATTTCCTCTAAGGATGAAGTGTAATTAATGTCATGAACGCACTAATACGCGCCACATATGCAGTTATAAAAATGAAACCGTACCATGCTACCTGCAGGCCTGTGGTCAGTTACACCCGCAGAGGGAAAACTGGCGGTGGACACATAGAAACCTACAACATTGATTACTTATCGAATAAGAGGCGCTTATTGCTTATCAACAATAACATGCCATCGGAGAATCACTCACCAAAAGTGCACATCTCTCTGCTGTGTCCCACGTTTCTCTTTGAATGAATCAATGTCCGTAATGTTCGAGCACCTGCTCAAAAATACAGAGGCAGACAGTCCGTCCCTCCGGCTACTTCCTGTATGACGTCAGGAAACTCACCTGTGAATTACCTGCGGCCTGCTGGACGCTGAGGGGCGCAACAGCCATTCCTTATTTATTATAAGCATCTTTGAGGTTATTCTCACATATACAGTATCAGTCAAAAACCATGAAAAACCGAAGCAGAAGGGTCCAACACACAAAAGAATGTCAGTAAATCTTTCTGTCAGACCTCCAAAAACATGACAAAGTGAAACATTTCACACATTTATTTGAAAGAACAATCATACTTTGCAGATTGTGTCAGCATACACGTCTCAGAAAAGACACACACATTTACTGACATTCATGTCATATACAAAATATAAGAATATCCACATATAAGCACACATCCTTGAGTGACTGCCCACCCCATATGATTATTTAATAACCAGCTTCAACACCACCAATACTTTGGGTGGAAAAGATAGTACACACACACACACAGAGAAAGAGAGAGAGAGTATAAAGCTGCTCTGGTGATCACATTGGTTGGTTTTTACCACTTCTCTATACAAGAAGCGGCGCACTTACATTCTCCTGGCTGACTTTAAAAACACATCTTTGGAATATACAATCTTAGCAGTTCACAAATACACATACAAACAGAGGGAAATAAAGTAAACAATGCATTAAGAAGGACGACACACACACACTCACTCACTCATGTATAGCACAAACGCAGATTGGAGCACAATAGTAGCCTGAATACATTTAAACAATACTTTCTAAATATACGAGTGGAGATCATTGGATTACTATGATCTCACTAGTGAGGTGAGCAATTTAACGTTATAATTCAACAACCAGCATCAGAGGAAAGCTCTGTCTGCAAGCTCATATAGTAGCAATTCAATTAAACTGGTGCTGTGATTAGAAGACACTTCAAGTATAATCTCAATTAAATGCCAGAAAAAAAAGGTAATTTATTGTGTCCAATCGTATCCTAACTGTTGTTTTGTTTTTTTCCATCAATACTGACAATACTGTGCTTTCTTTGCATTCTTACTGCCTGTTTAAGGTCCTGATGTGTATGAGCTTTCAGACACAGTAGTACCAGTAGTCCACAAAGAGTTCTGAGCCAAAATGTCACAAAAAGGCCACAGGCAACTCCCTGATCTCCATACAGGTCTAAACAAGACCTGTATGATGTAAAACTTTGTATTCAAGGCTCTGCACTCTGTGAAGGATAATGTCAAACCCTCTGCATCCCAGTTTTATCAAATAGTGATCAAATGAAAACAATAGCGAGAGAAACAAGAAAAGTTGTGTTGGCTCAGACTCTCAACAATGTGGTCTCTTTGTGAAATCACAGTAAACAAAAGGGAAATAAGTAAAGAGAAACACATGATATACAGTATCTGTAACATAAATAAAACACATGACGCTCTCACACAGATGTATCAGGAAAAGGCTGCGTCCTCTTTCTACAGCATATGGCGGCCGAGTTCAGTACACAAGTCTCACGTGAATGAATTTTAAAGGCAGAGTAGCATGTGTGAACCCAACAAGCAGCAAATGGTAAAACAATGAATAAAATAATAAAAACAAACTGAGAAAAGAGGACTTTAAGGCATGTGCGTACACCCACAACATGAGTAGAGCAAAATATAAAAACAAACACACAAAAGGAAATTCAGTAACACTGAGTTCACAGTACCTCAAAGTAACCAGGTATCCATTTTCCACAGAGAATTGGCATGACGCCTGCCCAAAACGGTGGTGCACACACATTTTGTTATGTATCAAAGGCTTTTTAAAAATATCACTCATGGGTATTTGTCTAGTATAAAGTCATCTGAGAAAGTTGCATCTCTGCCATCCAGTTTTCAAACTATTACATACAGTATATTCAACCTGATAGGAGACAGGTTGGTCAAACACATCACAAAAGTCAAAGAGCTGGGAATGTTCTGTCATATGAGGCAAAACAAGAAGGAGCCAAATGAGAGGGGGAACCGCGTGAAAAATGAGGATACAATAAGAATGACCTGGCTTATTTTGTAAAATTTTCTTTGGGTCGAAATTGGTTCCTTCATGTCTAGGGAAGCTGTAGTTTTGCTGGTGGTCAACAGGTGTGGATCCGATCATTAAAATTTCAAAGTACAACAGGAGCGAGAGGTGAGTTAGTATGTGGTGAGACTCCAGTGAAGGCCTGAGTCAGTCTTGATTATGTTTTAGATCGTCTCATCCTGACACAAACAGGCCAGATAAATTCATAATGTAAACACCTCACACTAAAAGAGAAGTGTGCGCTTGAGAAAAAGTGGGGTTCAAAGTAAAACTGCAAGTAATCTAGTCAGTACTGTTGTGATCAAGTGTCTGTTGCAGCATTAATGAGGTTTACCTTTTAATTAAACTTAACAGCCAACTTAGTAGCCAACTCATTCAAAAGAATTCCACGCATATACATGTATGTTTTAACTTTTAAAATAAAAATGTGAAATCACTCCAGGTGGCTTCTTTGGAGTCACCTGGACTCTTTATGTTAAAGGTTTCGTGTGCTTTTAGGAACTTTTAATGCCTAACGCAAAGGAAAAACCCACTCTTTTGGTCACATTACCTCCGAAGGCTTAGTAGAGAAGACATTAAAAAAAACAAAACACTAAATACAGTCAGTCACCGTGTTGAGTAACCAAAAAGAACATGTAACAGGGTTAAGAGAGTGTACTTATGAGGAGATAGTCGAGGAAACTGTCGCTAGTGAAGAGCTTGGCTGAATGTTTCTTCTAGTAGAGAGGCTACTTTGTTTTGGTCCACCTGTGAAGAGAGAAAACACAAACCTTTTCAACAATCTAGGACATTACAAAGTATACACCAATCTGTTACATAGTGGAGATATGGTCCATCATTACAGATAAGACGCACACAGACAAACATACGTAAGTCAGTCCAACAGACAAGGTATAAAACTGAAACCATTAAGAGGATCAAGTCATAAAGACAAAAGTCTATATATACACTCGCCCACAGAGAGATGAAGTGACTTTACAACATTAACGTGGGCAGGTGAGTGGGCACACGAGTACATATGTAGCAGTAAATGTGCATAAGGCTCTTGGAGGGGAAGCTGTGTATGTGTTGGAGGGAATGTAGGAGAGTCAGGGGTTACCTTACCTTTTAAAATCGACAGAATTTTTACAGTTTGGTACAGAAATAGCACGCTCACCTACAGTATCACCCACACGTTTGCCTGCAGCTTTGCACTAGCACACACACATACACACACAGTCAATGTGAATCTCTGTTTAACACACAAAATACCCACCTCACTGATTAAGCCCAGCTCCACCAACTCTCCAGCCAACTCTTGAACATTCTCATCTGAAACACACACCAGCACAGTTAGTAACAGTAATTCATAGACATGTAACTTTTTGTAAATTTTATTTATATATAGTCCAATATATCACAAATCACAATGTGCCTCAAGGGGCTCTACAATCTGTATACATCGACTCTCCCAGTCGCCACATTCAGAAAATATGGTCCAGATTCTGCTTTTAAATCCGTATTCCACCTTAAACACATTAAAACCACCAAACAGCAGTTACTGCTGTTGCTCTCTGAACTCATTTTGTTGTTTTGGTAGTGCCATTTTTAGATTCCTATGGACATGTAGCAAAGCGTCCTTTAAGTCATATCCAATACAGCTAAAAAGGACAGAGAGTCCAGAATGAGATCATCTGGTAGGAAAATGAAAAAGCCAACATGTTTCAACCAGCATGGTCTTCATTAGGGGACGATCTGTTAAAACATGTTAGCTTTTTAAATATTCCTCTTTAGCCTGACTGTTAAAGGCTTAACGATTTAATGAACAGTCCTAAGCCCCTTTTCCTTGCCTCAATTTTAGAGTGCCTTATTTCTGGGCTTATTTATGTTTTTCCAATGTTCAGTGAGCCCGTATTTAACTGTTTAACCTATAAAAGGTAAGACTTCTTTCAAGACTCCACATTCAGATATTATACAGGAACAAATCTATCTCGGAAAAGGCAAAGATTAAGATTTCTTCACCAACAGTAGTGTCAATAATCCATGTTACAATGCAGCTGCACAACCTTTTGTTATATCAAATAACTCCTGCTCTGACTGTGCTATTCCAATGACTTTTTACATTACATGAAAGAAGTGTAAAAACTCACTACCCACTACACTTCACCTTTGGTGAAAGTATAAGGCAGGTTGAGGGGAAGTTAATACACCAAAAAACTGAATTACAAATGAACTACAGATTCAACAGAAGTCTAAACAAAATATATGCAAATTGAACACAGCACGTTAACATAAGGAAGGCTGGATTTTACTTGACTAAAACACTGGGAAAATATATTCAGAACAAACCAGCTCAGAATTGCTTATAGAAAATGTCCCATAACTTTTGATGCCTACTTTCTCCTGAAAACTTTACAATACATCTACATAACCCTCCTTTCAGTCCCTGACATGTTGCGTAATATGGATAGTACTGAATGCAAGTGTGTTACTATTATTTTAGTTACTGCCCCTAATTGAGACATTCTTTGCCAGTGCCTAGTGAGCTGAGGAGTTGTCATGGTCTACCAATTTTTAATAACATGGCTGTCAATTTATAACTCAGGAATGTGGCCAGGACAAGACAAACAAGTGGAGGAGATGGATCATCCAACAACTTTGACATTAAGAAAAGAAAAACACTTGCAGCCCACAGCTATATGACAAGGGGATTGACGTTGGAGCTGAGGAAGAGGCTTCCTTGCTTATTTGTGTCTTGTGGACAAAATTACCATTTAGTTTTGAGGAAAAAACAAGCTTCAATTGTGAATGCATTGAAGTAGGTTGTAGGAGAGCCACGCTAAAGGCCAACAGCGTGAAATTTAAGTGGCTCAGTTAGCTAGCTAGTGACCCTGCACAGTGTGACTTTGGACTTTGGCGTGTTGATAAGGAAAGCTTTAAAGAATATCCCCTGATATCAGCAGGAGGGATTGTTTACAAAGAGGACAGGGTGTGTCTAGTGTGTATGGGTGTGCATGGATGTCAAGTTACAGTATGTGTGCGCCAGTGGTATTAGGGTGTGAGCGTGCAAGAGAAGACATATGATGTGAGAAACAGTGAGTTGGAGAAAGATAGAAGAGATAAAGTCAAGTAAATGTGTGTGACACAGAGAGTGTGTGTGTGTGTGTGTGTGCGCGTGTGAATGAGAGACAGGGAGATGAAAGCCTGGGAAGAGTTGGTCAGATCTTGACACAGGAGGTGACAGCTGTCAGCTGCAGCCTTTCACAGGCCAGGCATTCCCCACACGCCTGCGACATCATACATGCCTACCATACCTGTGTGTGCATGTGCACACTGGATCATACTGCCCACTTTATTCTGACCATAGCAACAGCTGCGTTGCATGTTCTTTTCTCATTTGCCTTCCTTTGGTCAAATAAATAAATTCAATATGTAAAAAAAAAATAAATCAGAAATTGTCAAAGAGAATTGTAGTTTTTTTCTCCAAGAGAATGTTTTAAACAGATTTCATGCCTATGGGGGTTTTAAAAGCCACTATGGCCAATAAAAAACAATCCCACAATACAGTCCAAATAAATTTGTTGAAAATAGAGGTGTAAGGTTTTCATGACACATAAGCGTCAGTCAGTCTCCCCGCCTAAAATAGTCCTGCATACTGTATATTGTGACGCCATCCGAGTTTCAAGCTCTCTCTGGAATCTCACTCTCACTTTCCTACATGCCTCAGTTCACACATATTCATACAGAGATAACCTTATCATTTATCATCACCTCTAGTCAAATGTAATTCTACCATTAACCCTAAACCCAAGCTGTAAAAATAAACCTTACACATGGACAAAATGACCCCACTTCATAAAACCCCCCCAAAAAGTTAAACGCATTTTCATTTAACTAGAAATCAAAATACACATGCAAACACACGTGTCACTCCCTCCCCAATCCCAGAAAGCAAATATTGTATGATTTCTGAATGGAATCTTTTTATCTTCCCTTAATCTCACCTACATAGAACACGCCTTCAGCAATATTCAATGATTGTCTTATTGCAGGAGCAGTAATATTGACTGGTTGGAAATGTCAAAGGTTGTTCCTTGTTATTCAAGATTATTCTCCCCTATTTTGTTTTCGCACCAGCTCACTGTTGATGTAATGAAACTTGACTATGAACTCATCACCAGTGAGAGAGTTGGGTGGAAATTTTAGGATGTGATGTTTCTAGGATGCACATTATAACAAAACGAGTGACTGTACCTTTAAGCTCAAAGAGTGAGTAAGTGTCAGTGTGTGATAGAAGAGGTGATCTTACGAGGTAACATGTCACAGCTTAGATGTCTATTCAGTTTATCCTCCAGTTTCAGCAGTAATGTTAGCTAAAAGGAGAGAAACAGAGAAAATTAGGATTTTTTTTACTTCTGTATGGCTAGGAAATAACAAATGGTTGGAATAACATTGTGTTGTTGGTCAATGAGGGAGATCGATATGTTAAATTTTGAATTAATTAAACAATGAATGATCAAACTATAAATATAATCACAGGGACTTACATGATACTTTGCTCCCTCCTCAACAGGTTCAACATTACACTGCATATGAATGACCTGCAGAAGAAGTATGGAAATCTAAATATGAATGGTTCTCAACTAGTGATGGTATCATTTCAACACAGTACTTTACTCCAGGAAATGCACGTTATATATATTGACTCAGTGACTGATCATGAAAAAATGAAGAAATGTTAGCATCAGGGTGATTACTTGTGAAATGTCACCACTGTGACTGTATCTTTCTTTTGTAATATGCAGTATAATATGTTGTACGCACCCGCCGTGTCTCGAGCTCTGCAGGTTCAGGGGTGGGGGATTTGACCAAGGGGACGACAACGGGAGATTTAACAGTCTGCTGTTGAGGCTGCTGAGGACAGGGCAGCCCGAATGCCGTCATTGGATAAATACCGTTCCTGATCCAGGGAGGGAGGGAGAGACAGAGGAAGGGAGAGGTGGAGAAAAAAGAAAGGGGGAATGAAAGAGAGGGGACAGTTACATTAAGTGATACAAAAATAATAAAACAAAGTTTGAGGTAGGGAAAATAAGAAATGAGAGAAAATTGAAATTTTTACACAAAATCTCCATTTTGAAACCAAAACATATATAAGAAAACAAAGCAAGTAACAAAATATTTTAAATGACCAGTCTTTGTTTCTCTTTGAAACCTTTATTCAAAATGACTTTTAATTTCACAACTTTTACAACTTAATTACTAATGTGCACCACAAAAGTCATTAGTCAGTAACTATTCAAAAATGAGGAATTCCTTTAGATGTATCAAAATCTTGGTCTACCTGTGGCAAATTCAGTTCTTTGACCATGATTTCACATTACATACCGAGGTCCCAAATATGACAGTGGTCAGCAGAGTGTCTAGAAAGCGTATGAAAAAACTAAATCTTCCTTTTAATTTAGTACATTTAATTTAACCACAACATCGGTGAAAAGTCCATGATTAATGTTTTAGGAGGTTATTATACCATATTTACTGTAGATAATATCATATTTTAAAAGGTAATGGAGGAGGTGCCATAAATAGCCAGATGGTTCAATGCTGCCCCCATGTGGCCGGATAGTGTTGTATCGTTGGGGCTTAAAGAAACTGAGAGTACAACTGAGCTTGCTCAGACTCTTGCTGTTCACTGCTTTACTTCTTACCTCACATCCTCCAGGAATTTATCAAGCTCCAAGGCTGGAAACTGTGAAAGCCTACAGACAAAGGAAGTAAAATAAGATTCGACAGTTTGAGGTCTTTAAGGTGTTGAGAATTTACATGTATGAGTAATGAAAAAAACAAGGACACATAAGAGCAAATAGTATAAGGGTCTATTTGACAACTTGTTTTATGTTTTTACTCTTTTTCACTTGTCTGTCATTATACTGATAAACAAATCTTCTAGATCTGAACATATTAAGAATAAAAGAATAACATCAATACTGTTGTTTCTATTAAAACAAATACCTCTCGATTACAGAATTATTATATTATTTTGGTATCTGTTGTTACTGAATTATTATTGCATCTGAATAACTACTGCTACTATTTGTGTTGTATCTAGCCAATGCTGACTGCCACTAAAATGTGGATACCATCTTCTGGCCCTTACTTGAGCTGAACGTCCTCTTTCGTCTCAGCGATGACCAGGTTGGGGTCCAGGTTCTTGGTAATCTCCTCCAGGGCATTCTCAGGAATCGTGTCTGGACAATTATAAACCATCAAGGACTGATTAGGTGATACTGGTTGTTAGGATAAATCCCTTTAACCTTATACTTGATACTTGGTTGCTGATGTGTGAGAGGCAGGAAAAGTCTCATGAGAGTTCATCCCACTTGAAGTGCAATTTGTATGAATGTGTTTTTATGTGTGTTAGATGTCCCAGTGCCTAACTGTGAAAATTATGTATTATAACGTGAACTCCAGTCATATGAAGTATTACACAACAATGGCAGCAAAAATAATCAACATTTAAAGCTGCATTAATGGATTCTTCTGGCCACTTGGGAGCACAGACTCCACAACCTAAAACACATTGACTCAAACATATTATCATTTAATGAAATTGTTGTTGTTGTTGTTGTTGGCAAATGTGTCAGCAACCCACTGCCTACTTACACATCCAGCAGAGACGGAGCAGCGTTAGCATTCATTTAGACTTTTCATCCACCTGACTATTGTAATTCTAGATTTTACTCCTTTAAACTATGTTTTGGTCTCCACCAACCCCTAAGAAAAATATCTTCCCCAGCCAGTGAACTTCCTGTTGTCCGTCTGCTTTCCTCTTGGTGCTGTGAGGGCACTATGAACAACCCCTCTCCCATTACATGTAATCAACTGATCCATTTCTAATTCAGAAAATGTTGATCAGTGGAGCTTAAATGGATATAGATTCAGCAGCACCTCTTCCTGCTGAGCAAACTCAAGTCACTTATGTGGTCAGTCTTTTCAACCATTTCATCCTGATACAACCTTATTTCTGTTAAAAACAAATCAGAACTACTAAAACTTTTATCCTGTGTCTCAGTATTTTTGTATGTGTATGTTAAAGACTCACGTTGGTGGCTGACAATACAATGTGCAGCCAGCAGTTTTAGCTGTGGTACTTCAAACAGAGCCTGGTTAAACAGCAGCTCTCGGGCTGTAGGCCTTGTACTGGGATCACACTCGAGGCACTTCTGGATTAACTCCTACAAAAACAAACATCTGGGTCACACACGTGACAAACATCTTGTATACATAAATGGGACAACGAAAATACAAAGACACATTAATACACACACACAAAGCTTAATCTGGTATGATCTATCAAGATACTTATAAAAAATGCAAACACATACTCACCCTCTGCAGCGGGTCCTCCAGTAACTGTATGGCATTGTTGATGGCCTCCTGAGAAACATAAGAGGACTCTCCATTCCCCTGGATTTCCAAGAGCGCCATCTGCAACAGACCAAAACACACGTTAACATATTTCTTTGGGAAGGGGCTCAGGCCATTCTATCCTGTATTATGGGTCCCATCTCACCTCTAAGGCACACATGCCAAACGAGTAGATGTCTACAGCTGTGGTGACGTCATCAACAGCTACAATAAGAGAAAGAATAAAAAGGAAAAAAATATATGTACAGATATTATATCATAGCTTAGTCATAACTTAAGATCTAGACATAGTTTTTAAACCAGATATTCATACAAGTCTGATCTGGTGGCTTCTTCATGTTTAGTCTGCAATCTCAATGCAATAAAATCTATTTAGGGTTGGGTATCAAACCTAAGTACTTTTTGAATATTGACCAAAATGTATCAAAAGTTGGCATTAAATGCTTGGTCAGATTCTTAGTCTTGTTCACTTATTCTTTTATAAGATATTTTGTGATTTAAATCAATTTTAGATTATGCTGCCATATCATTATCTATCATCTAATAATTATTATGAATTATAAATATCATTATCTGCCATATTATGTTACATAAAAAATAGCTTCAAAGAAAAACACATTCAACAACATTTATCTAACTAGGGAACTGAAAAAAAATGTACCCTGCCCTAATTCTACTATGCTATATCAATACATGATGTAATTTTGTGAGAAATCACATACTTCTCAAAGATACAATTAAGACAGTCCTAAAAACTGTAATATCTTATGACATCTTTCCAATATATCTGTATCATCCGGTTAAAGCTGGAGGTCAGGAAACTGTCAATATCAGTAACAGCAGAAATAACTATTAAATGTAATTTTGGTCATGTCTACCTCCATATTCTGGGGCAAAGAAGTGCAAGTTCTTCTGTTCCTCATGACACGTCTTCACGTGGCTGTTGATGGTGTCTGGGGCAACTGCAGATGAGACAGGAGGAGAAAATATGGAGGATATATAAAAGTAGAATGGAGAATGGAGTGTGTGATGAGAGGGAAGAACAAGAGGCAGGGGAAAAAAAAGGGGAATATCAATATTACCTTCACATTGTGTAAACTATAGTGCGTGATGCTGAGAGTTTGGAAACTGTTTTTCAGCAGATGGGGAATGAGAGATATGAAACAAAATGCAGAGAAGCTTCTGCGGTTGAACTTGAGTCATTGCAGTATGTGTAAACAGAACAGTGGTTTTCTAAACCACATTACTCACCACCTTCGTTCACATCTTATACAATGTGCAGGGTTATTTCGGTACTAGAGAAAAGGGATATTGCCACCATTTTTGTCACATGAAAGTCAGTTGTTGTTCAGTTGTTCAGTTTAAGTGCCGGATGAGACTGTTATTTTTGTATACAATACTGGTACTCTGTAATCATTGAAATTCACTGTACAATTATGTGAAATTTCCAGTCTTTGAATCCATAGTTCAGTATCATTTGACTCGCTCCAGCTCCACTACCTAACACTCTAGGAGGAAACCAGTGTAACTCTATACCTGATCCAATCTTGATGAGCCCATTGTGTTGGATGAAGATGGTGTCACAGGTCAGGTTGCCATGGATGATGGGCGGGCCACAAGAGTGGAGATAGCTGCAGTACAGAAAAAAAACATCCACAAATACAAATACAAACTACATGAGAAAGTGATTTGATTGTTTTCCAGGTGAGTGCATTTTTCGGTAAGTGACCATGTTGAATTTAACATAATGTCTGAAAAGGGGAAACCAACCTGAGAGCAGACAGGATCTGTGTGCACCATCTCTTCCAAGCCTGTAGGACCATAAACCTTATCAGAGCGCTTACTAGCTGGTTTCCAATATGGAGTAACTATGGCTTGCATAATGTAATTTAACTTTGCTCAAAACTGGTACACAGTACTTGCAAATCCTTTCTTTTCTCTCTATTGCCAACAGCCAAATGCCAATGAATGTGTTTATAAGATTATTGGTCCTCAGGGCTGTCACTTTTCACACGATATGAAGGTCATGTACAGCAAGATTTTCATATACCATTCTATTAAGGTAAATCTACATGCAGTCAGCTATTACCTTTTCATTCATGGTTTTGTGATTCTTCTTTGTCTTCTTTAGAAACTGCTTCAAGCTTCCTGATGACATATATTCAGTTATGAAAATCACCTGAGGGAGAGGAAGAAATTAGGGGAAATCTAGGAGGCAGACATCATTTAATGCATAGCCTATGTAATATAATATAAATAAAAAAGACACACGAATACTTATTTCATTTTTATCATTTTTGAAAATGATGATTTTACTTATGAAGACAGACACAGACAAAAGATTCAAGCCTATGTCTAAGGCTACCAGTTAATGTTTTGTCAGGACTGAGACTCACCCTGGCCCGGTTCTCCTTTGCGTCGGCCCAGTACTTGTGAAACTTGACAATATTTGCATGTTCCAAATGGATCAGGTTATCAAATACTGCCTTCACTTTCTCCTAAACACACAGGGAAAATAAAATATAATAAAGTAGATATAATATGTTATAATACTAATTAACATAAATACATTTTGCTTTTGTACTTTGGACTCTTCTGTGCCTGACTGACTGGCTAATATGTCTGAAAGAGCAACGCATGTGAACAAACTATAAAGAAGCATTATTTTCTCTCATGTTCTCATATAGTTTTGATCTTCTGATTTTTCTTAGACACCACGCGGTGCCAAATCATAGTCTCATTAGGTAAATGTTGATACACTAGAGCTGCCACGATTAGACGACTAATCAAGAAAATAATTGGCAGATTAATCAATAAGGAAAATAATCGTAGCCATATAATAGCCAGAAATTATGTGACTAGTAAACTGTACACAGATTATTATGTTAACAAACCTGGACAGTCTGTAACTGCTTTGTAACAACAGGACAAGAGGGGAGCATTTTTTAAATATTTTCCACAAAAGGTAGAAATGTTTTCGTTTAAAGTAACTTCATACTTACATGTATCTTAAAGAAGCTCGTTAAATGCCAACAACAATACATCACTGACTGCCCAAAATCATAAGTTTTAAAATATGTCAATATTATTTTTTATTTAAAGTTACATGACGGATCTGTAAGGCAGTAAAGTACTTAAATTTCACAGGCATTTCTTGTTACTGGTTTCTCCACATTGCAGAAGCAGAGCTGCGTCATCCTCACCACTATAACTTGTTTGTGTAAACTATAGTAAAGAAGAATTTTTACGCAATCGATCTTTAAAAATGTTTTATCTTGTATATGTGCGTGAACTAGCGAGGCACCTAAAGATCTATTAAAATAACTCAACAGTGTTCTTTTTCCCTTTCTTACATTTTGAGGTGAAATCTTCACCACACCTTCGATGAGTTGACAGAGAAAAATATGATGTGTTTATTGTCCGGTGCTAAATCCCCAAAGCGACTAACTTTAACTGTTTTACTCCAACTCTGTAATAGTGGGCCTCACCTCCAGCACTTTGAAGTTCTTCTTCTCTGAGATCATGACTTCATTCCACACTACCTCTACCCCCTCCTCTGTGTCCATGGCCAGGTACGCAACATCTATCCCTGGGACATTACGCTGATTCACCTACAGCAGAAGTGAACAGAAAATAGCTTATGAGATAATACATTTTAACAGTGAGATGAAATACAAGACACAAAAACAGTTCACAGAAGAATAAAGTGAAAAACTTGAATAGCAGCTGACACAGTGCTGTCCTTTTATTCTTGCCATTTTGCCTTTGATCCTGACTTTTTTTCAATAGTTTCTTTCCCATCTCTTTGTCATCATTTGTTTTGTTTTGAAGTGTAATAAAAAAAATAACTCCCATCAGATAAACAAAAGTTTTGCCAAAAAAATCTAAAGGATTTAAGCGATCATCCACTAAAGACCAATTTGTCAGGAGCAGTCCCTTTCTTGCCCACACTAAAATCTATTGATCGAATAACACACTGGCTAGTTTGATCGCAGTGTTGTCTTGATATTTGATACCTATGACTTATGAAGTGCTGCTGACTAATAACATGATAATGGGGGATATTTATATAACAAATATCATACTGATAAATAACATTTTGTGTGTGGCTAATTATGCTTTCATGTACAAGGAAGTGAAAACATTAGCAACATCAAAATGATGGCCCAACAGGTAAAGATATTGATCATTTTATAAAGATAAAAAAGATATACAAGTTCATAATATTTATTTGATTGATTTTATGTCACTTAAATGTAATGCAGTCTTTAACAGTAGGAAAAGATCTACATTACAATATTACTGCCTCCATTAATCCAGTCAACTGAGCTTCGTGACTCAAGAGTCTAAAGTCACTTTGAATTTTGATTGATGCAGAGAAATGTGATGTGTCTCATGATGAACTTTTAACTTAAAGCTGTAGTCTGCAATTCTAATCCAACACACTTTTTGTCAAATTCAGCGAATATCTCTTCACGGTCTGTGTGTGCGCTGAAAAAAAAAAATCTGGTGTTCTACAAAGCCCTGGCTCTGTAAATGGGAAACAAACAGAGCAGCTCGGACCGAGCCACACTACTCGTGCTCGCGCACAGGACAACAGTTTGGACACCAACGAGTTTGACCGTGGGATCATTTGTGTTTATTGTGAATATTCGCCTCTCCATCCGTCTCCAGTGACTAGCAGTTTCATAATTGGTGTGTCAAAATCAATAAATATTCACTGCATCTGGCAAGTCACTTGTCGGCTGACTTAATCTGGCTTACTACAGTGGTATGATCCCAAAATAAACAAATTTTGCTGTGATTTAATTGCAATAAACTGATCAAAAGGATGTCGAAATAACTACATCATGATGCCGACTTGTAAATAGTCTGAATTCATGCTTTGTCAGGGCTGTCTGCAAGAACACAAGCAAACAACTTTTAAAATGCTTGTTTACTGAATGAAGTTCGTTTTAATCAGGGCTCTCCAGAATCGTAGACTCCACCTTTAATTTTGGTTTGAACAGCTAATACTTTGTCCATCATTTTCACTTGATACCATCAAAGCACAGTTTCCTGCTTCCCCCTTTACCTCCTCTCTGCGTTTCTGCCAGCGGCCACAGGGACTCTCCTCCAGGATTTCTGATTCATCTTCACTCTCATCCTCATCCTCCGTTGGTGTGGTGGCAGGAGGCTGCATGGGGGATGCTCCACCTTGTACCTGTTGAGTATTACTGGACATGATCCCTCCTGCTGTGACCTCTGGTGTGTTTCCCTCTGCACCTGGAGCTGCTTTCTCCTCTGGGTCCGACATCGTGACACAAATTGTATGTTTGCTGGCTCTCCTTCCCTCGGCTCCAGTTCCTGGGCTGCAACAAGTGATAGGAAGCCTCTGTCTTTCTTGCTCCTCTCCCTGGTTGAGCTGGTCACACGTCCATTTTCTTCTCTGTTCTGGCTTTCAACAAGGCAGAGCTGAATGAAGGAGCAGTGTAAACAAATGACACATAGGGAGGGGGCACAGGGCTACTGTTACCTTTGGCAATAACGTTACAAGTATCACCTTTTCTACCGTTAAGTCGTACTTTCCCACGTACCTTAGGTTACTGAGAGACGAGCTTATGTCGTATGTTTTACTAGTAGCTTGGACTCAGAGGCAGAGAAGCACTAACAGTTAACATTACTGTTACAGGACACTAAAACATCAGTCACTCCAACTAGCTAACTCTTGTAGCTAGCTTAGCTGTTGAAGGCTCTCATGTTCAACGTTAGCTTAGAGAAGTTCAGCCTCCCACTCCTTTGCTAACTTTCCCCCCGGCTAACAAGCTAATGGAAGGTAAATAAACAAATAGCTAACATAAAGTTAAGTAGCAATGTATAAAAATCTTACCGTGGAACAGAAAACTACCACCGAATAAACAGCCTTGGGTTACATACTGATGAAAAGGCGGTGAAAAAAGATAAGCTTTTAAACAAAAATGCTAGTTCGTCATAAAATATGTTGTTGGGTTTCAAGTCCCTTTCTCTCAGCAGAAGTGGGAGGGGCGGGGCAGCACTTGAGGAGCGCTTGTTTGCGCGCAGAAAACGCAGTGGTGTAGAGTTACTATTAGACCATCGAAATAATGACAATTACATTTAATAAGACGTTAAGTTAAATTAGCCTTAAATTGTAATTGTATTTAATTAATATTCTATCTGTGTAGTCTAGTCTGTGGAATCCATATAAAGCCCCGCAACGCATTGTGTGTTTGTTTTAACTCCAGCGCAGCACCGTTAAAATATCACGACACAGTGTGTGGTGGACAATTATCACTTTTTTTCAGCTACAAATATTCATTTATTGACTTCAAAACAATCTGCATTTTGGTCAACATGTCCTGTATAGTTTTTGTGTACTCTAAATATCCACGAAGAGAATAAAGGGCAGATTTTCAGGCTTTTTTCGTCCGGCATAGTTGCCGTTTGGATATTCTTATTCTAAAATCAAGCGCACTTAAATTTGGCTCTGACGGCGAGCAGGTCGAAGAACAATCAAGATAGTTCACGTCCGTATGCTAGTTTGGAGGGAGCGGTTCGCGAAAGAAAAGAAAGAAAAAAAATGTGTCTATATCTCACATAACGATTTCAGTAACTCCTGAAACCCACACATGTAGTTGTTTGTCTTTATTAAATACATATTTTTCACAAAAAGAAGAGTTTAGGGGTCCAAGCTTCGTGGTTTAAGCGAAAACGGAAGTTGTGAGCGGTGAACACTCTCGCCTCGCTCGTAGACGGTTTGTACAGCTGTTTCACGTTGCTAATATTCTGCGCAAGATGTTATCCACGATTTAGTTACATGCCAGGCGGTGATGCAAACAAGCCCGCTGGAAAATAAAGGGATTCTTGTGTGGCTGCCTTTGGGATAAAAAGACCCCTGTCTCTCTTCGCCCACTATGCGGGGGCTGAACGACACCGACGCCGTCCGCATAGGTCGTATATAACGGATATTTTATGGAAGGTGGGAGAGATTGTGAGGCTGGGGAGTCCGGACATCGGCTGAGCTGGGGAGAGGAGCGTTAGCAAGCTAGCTTTCGTGACAGTAACGGTTATAACGGGACTTTTCCGTACGACAGCCCCGGCGGTTCGGTCATCATGGCTACGAATGGTAACAGTTTAACGCCCGGGATGGGAGATATCATCCAGTTAAACGTCGGTGGGACAAGGTAAGCTTCGTCAACAGGACAGCTCGACAGATGATGGTCATCATTTGGGAAATTTGAGCTCTGGCTACGTACGTGTATGATGATATCTGCATGGCCAAGCAGCCATGGATGTAGCTGAAGTACATACAGCACTCAAGGTTGTGTAGGTTACTTCATCTTTACTCTTTTTTCATTCACTTTCTCACTTTCTCTCCCCCTCTCTCCCCCTCTCTCTCACACACAGAAACACACACTGGGGTGTCTTGATCATTTAAATTGAACACTCTGTACATCCACTTTATAACATTGGTGCGATGTAGTGATGAATTTATTCAGCATGAATGGCATGCCTCTTGGTCTACAAATTATCCACTCTCCATTTTCATGCCCATGAGTCCCTACATTTTCAGTGTTTGTAATAAATGTGCTACTGTGTCTTGTGTCTTGTGTACTGTAGGTTCAGCACCTCCAGGCAGACTCTGATGTGGATCCCAGACTCTTTCTTCTCAAGGTTGGTTGGATCATGTTGTCTTCAAAAGCAGATCTGGCCTGTCTGTGCAAGTGCTATTCCCACTTCATCTCTACATGGTCAACTAATGAGAAGTCACATGACTGCTATCCAGGTTGCATTGTGAAATGTTGGTATTTCTGGGTTAACTTGCAACTAGAGCAGATTAGATGTTTTAAGAATCAATTGAAGTATCAGCGACTTAAATGCAGTGTTAGATTATGAGGAACATTTGGCTGTGTGTGGCCAAAAATGGAGCTGATTGTGTCCGCATAACCACAGCAAGTCTTATAAGATGTACGTATTACAAAGCAGAGGCTCTTAAACCTGACTAACATGGCACCAATGGAGTAAATTTAACATATCTAGACTCCCCCTGAGACCAGGCTAATTAAACTGTACTAGTTCTACCAGAAACAGGTCAAAGACATGGACAACGAGCGTGCTATGTGGCAGTTGCAACTCGGTAAGACAGAATTGGTATTACATAATTAATGTTAAGTAGGGATGTTCCATTATCTCGTTTCTGTCTTGCTTCATACTTCTCCCATTCTGGTGATGGAAAATGTCAGGGGATTACAGTTAAGAGTCCGTTATGATTGGAAGAAGGTTAGAAATCATGCCAGCAGCATAATTTTTTATAAATGTTGTAGTGAGGAAAAAGTCTTGTCTTGCATTCACCCAATATTCAATGTGAACACTGTGACAGTCGTCCCTTGTTCTAAGATTACAATAAGTATGCATGTTTCAGCATTCGTGGGTGTTTTCACATGTTTCCACTGGGTTATTTATGTGTGATCCCTGCCCTAGAGGGGAACCCACCGATTGGGGCTGGGCAAATACCACAGTCGTAACAAATTCAAACACTGGACTGAGCTCACAGTTTGACAACAGCTGACCGAGTAGTGCTAAATGCCTGTCAGTCTGTCTGCCAGTGCACCTGTCTGTCTGCCTGCCTGCCTGTCAGTCTCTCTGCCCCCAGTTATCTGCAGTGTAATATAAAGTCATTCTTCACACAAACTTGTAGCACATGCTGATGCAGCACTAATTTGTAGTTCAGAGTCAACAGGTATGAGTATTTGCTACTGTACAAATCATTTGTATGTTTACTTCAGGTAGTACTGCTGGTAAGTGAAAATGGAGACGTGCTTGGTTTAACCGGAGCACTGTGTGTGTGTATGTGTGTGTGTGTTTGTTTTCCAGTTTGCTGAGTGGAAGGATATCAACTCTTCGGGATGAAACTGGAGCTGTGAGTATGGCCTTTGTTGCTTCTCATTTGAAAACTGGGACAGCATCTGTAGGCCACATCTGAAAATTCTCTAAAAGCTTCCAGCAGATTGGACATGACATTTGTTCTGTAGTGATGCAACTTACTGAAATATGATGCATGGAAGATTTTACGTGTTTGCTCAAGAACAAATGAGATATGACCATTTGAGACTATATTAGACAAATTCTATGACTCATGGTCAATGTTTCACAGTCCACTTGCCTATTGTTAGATGATGACTGTTTTGTGTTTACAACTAATGATTATTTTAATTACAGATTAATCTCTCACTAGTTAAGCCAATAAAATGTCAGAAAGTTGTGAAACAGGCCATGGTGATGTCTTGTTTTGTGAAACAAACAAAAGTTATTCAATGTACAGAGAAAAGCAGCAAATCCTCACATTTGAGGGGCTAAACAAGCTGACGTTTGATGTTTCTGCTTGGTATTTCTATCACTTAAATTATTACTGATTATTTAAACTGTTGTTCATCTCAGGACTATTTTTGTGTACCGTTCCTGTTGCTGATCTGCTGTTGTATCGATGTACATATTTTTACATCACTCACCAAATGATTTTTCTACACTGATAATAAAGTTAAACATGAACATGAACTTTCATATGTCATTACTTCCCTAAAATTGGGCTTCAGGCACAGTACAGAATTGTAACGAGATGCTTTTTGATACTTTTGATTAAGCCCTGCATTCATAATATATGTTCCTCTACTTCCAGATATTTATTGACAGAGACCCTACAGCTTTTGCACCAATTTTGAATTTCCTCCGAACCAAAGAGTTGGACCTGCGGTAAGGAACCATGACACCATTCAGAAAATATCCCTCAATGTTTGTTTTATGTTGAGTTGTCACCAGGGTCTTACAGAATACTTATGTTGCTTTTTTTTTCTCTGTAGGGGTGTCAACATCAGTATCCTGCGACATGAAGCAGAGTTTTACGGGATAACTCCTTTAGGTGTGTTGCTGTACAGAGTTTTTGAAAGAATTGGATTTAGCAGCCTTATTCTTTGCACATATAGTGATTTGTATAGACATTATAGAAACCCCATGATGCACCTACCTTATATCAGTTTTGTTCTGTAGCCAATACACAAGGTTTGTCATCAACGTCACCAGGAACTGCATACCAGCTGAGTATGTGGGTGTGAGGACATTTTGAACAGCTATAGTACAAGTGAAATGTTGTTTTGGCTTCAAATATGACTTGTCCATGGTCTGAACCTTATAACCTGAACCTCTAATGTTGTTTTACTTCCTGTTTCAGTGTTTGTAACTTCCCTGCATTGTCTGTGTACTTGAATGGGAACGTTACCTTTGTGAAAACTGACCACCTGCTTAAAATCATAATACGCACAACACTATATTTGATACTAAGTAATTACATACTGTTTAAATTATAGTGAAGTGCTCCAACTCAAAGACAGGATCTAATCACTCATGTGTAATTTCTCATTAACTTTGTCAAAATTAATAAAGACTAAGAGAGTAAAGACTAGAGTATGAGTTTTAAAATCCACAATTTATTATAATATCCATCAATATAAGATACTATGTATGTATGTATCAGTAAATATACAATATAATTGTATCAATAAATGTAATCATCCATTACATTTTCCTAATTGTTACTTTTTCACGTTTTACAGCAATTAAATAAGTAGTGGCTTAATCGTGAAAAATATCTGTCATGTCACTCTAGTCATCATGGGCTCATTGCAATTTTCCTCTGTGTGTGTGTGTGTGTGTGTGTGTGTGTGTGTGTGTTTACAGTGCGGCGCCTGCTTCTGTGCGAGGAACTGGACCGCTCGTCATGTGGCAGTGTTCTCTTCCATGGTTACCTGCCGCCCCCAGGTAAAGACATGAAACTGAGCGATACAGAAAATGAACTGAAAATAGAGTAAACCCATTAACTGTGAACAGAAATATTCAAGTGATGTTCCAAAAACAGTTGCAGGAAGGAAAGAACCTGTTTTTTAAGTCACAGAATATTATGAAAATACAAATCTGCAGAAATTTCTATTTATAAATCTCAGTGTATCTTTCCTTGACAGCCATCCCTGCCCGCAAGTCAAGCCCTGCCTTATCAGCCTCTGGCTCCTCCTCGGATGAGCGGCCGGGTCCGAGTGGAGCAGAGGGCTTCACCCGTGTTGGTCCCCCTCCACACCCCTCTCTCTCTGGCCCACCTGGAACAGACGACAACCACAAACTGGGTGAGTAACCGGGGACAGCCTTATGAAGTGTGTCTGAATTTAAAAGATAATTAATGGTGATAATCTGTAGATTTTATATGTGCTTACAGCTGTGGCAGAAATCCATAAAATCTTAGCATAAAAAAAGCAAGTAGCAAATGTAGCATTGACTCTTATTTTGACAGTGACCCTGCTACACTGCCTTCTGCCTGCCATTCATAGACTGTGTGTGTACTGCATGTGCTGTAGCATGCATACTGGTTATGTCTGGGTTTGTCGGTGTTTCTTCATGTTCATATGTGTGTCACTTCTGTATGTGCGTGACAGTAAGAGAGTGTAGTATATGAACTGTTTATGCTTGTCCACGTGTGTGTGTGTGTGTGTTTCTGTGAGTGTGCATTAATGCTGGAGCTAATGTGACCTGACACATCCTTTTAGTGCACTGACTGACTGACTGAGGTAGCCTAGTTTCACATCAGCCTGCTCTCTGTTGAGGATGACATCAGAGAATAGAGTGAGCTGCAATAAACAAGGAGTGTTATGTGCTCAGGACTGGTGGAGAAGAATTTGGGATGGCCGTTTTATATTGTGCAATAATTTGAAGTAAACATCACTGATCCCTGCCTGGTTCTAGACCGTTGAATCGCTGCCCATATTTCCATTTTATTCAGCAATTCAGATAATGACAAATAATGAAAACAAAATTGAAATTCAGTCTGAAAGTAGTGTGTTTATTTGCATTGTGTGTGTGTGTGTATGTGCAGGTCCTGTGGTTGACCCCAGGAAGGTGCTGATTGTAGCGGGACACCACAACTGGATTGTTGCAGCTTATGCACACTTTGTCATCTGCTACAGGTAACACTGCCAAAATGTGGCTGGTGATCGTCCACTCTTTAGTTCACAAGGGGGAGACATTAAATTATTTATGAAGATGGAGTCATTATCTGCTGTGTCTCACATTCCTCACTAAATGCTCCGATATCTGTACCAGTACACGAGCTGTCATCTATGGCTCTATACATGTGCAGTCAAATTAGTGAACTATTTATCTTCATTAAAATAAGCCGACAAGTTGAGAACAAAATGTGATTTGGTTTGGTATTTCTTCATAACTGTTTAAATGATGAAACACTGTCTTATGGCTAATCCTTTGAGTAAGACTAAAAGCGAATGTTTGTCCGTGTGTGTGTGATCTCGCTACAGGATAAAGGAATCTTCTGGATGGCAGCAGGTGTTTTCCTCCCCCTACCTTGACTGGACCATTGAACGCATCGCGCTTAACGCCAAGGTGGTGGGCGGCCCGCATGGAGACAAGGACAAGATGGTGGCTGCCGCCTCTGAAAGCAGTATCATCCTCTGGAGCATCCAAGATGGAGGCTGTGGCAATGAGATAGGTAAGCAGAGAGTTACTGCCTGCTTGTGTCTGCGTGTTTTATCAGGGTGCCTACTGACCCTGCTGGACTTTGAGAAGTGTGATCCAGTCGGGAAAACTCTCTCACTTTAAAAGATAACACCAGAATGTATATTTTTTTTAACATATTTCACCTTAATTGCACTACATGGTGGTTTTAGTTATTCTACTGTTTACCCCTGTAGAACGACATTAACACAGAGAAAAGGAATGAAATATTTGAGTCAATGGCACGGTGAAATGTAGTGATGAAAGAGATCATCCATTTTCACATCAGGGCTTCAGTGGGAACTCTTGTATGTAGAAGTTTATAACCAAACTGGATTTAACGACAGTAAGATGGCAAAGGGTACGACGTTGTGCCTTAAAATTTTGAATTGCTTTTTTGTATATGCCGACCACCTGGCTCATGACCCCTTTGACCTCCTGCTATCTCTGTGACTGAGCCGTCACTCTCCACTCACTTTTCCCCTAGCCCGCAAATTTCCACTAACTCCTACCTCTCCCCACCCCCCAGGTGTATTCAGTCTCGGTGTACCTGTGGACGATCTCTTCTTCATTGGGAACCAGCTGGTGGCTACGAGCCATACAGGGAAGGTTGGGGTGTGGAATGCCGTCACACAGCACTGGCAGGTAGGACGGTGTGTGTGTGTGTGTGTTTGTATGGGTGAGACGTAGAGAGATGGTTGAGGTGTAGATGCTGGTGTATACTGTGTGCCTGTATTCAACCATTCATTGAATGTACAGTGTGTGCGCTTTTAATTGAGAGACAGTGACTACATGGATTAACGCTGTACTGATTGTGATTGTTCACCTTTTTGTGTGTATATGTAAGGTTCAAGATGTGGTTCCTATTACCAGTTGTGACACAGCAGGATCCTTCCTACTACTGGGCTGCAACAATGGCTCTATCTACTACATAGGTACACACGTTTATACACACACACACATAAACACACACACACACATTTATGTTTGTGAAATTAGGGAAGTTGAATGGAAGTACCTGTTAAAAAAAAGGATATAGTACAGCAAATGACCCCCTTTCATATGTTGGAACATATTTTTGTGATGACTTTCTATGATTATTGCTTATAAAATGCTTATAAAAGTGTATGATTTTTTTCTTCACCAACAATAATTTTTATCTAAAGGATTCGGAGTCAATCAACACATTAACATTTTGTCTTCTTCTTCTCTTCAGACATGCAAAAGTTTCCACTGAGGATGAAGGATAATGATCTTCTAGTGACCGAGCTTTATCATGACCCTTCAAATGATGCCATCACTGCGCTGTCTGTCTACCTCACACCTAAAACCAGTAAGTAGACCAGTGTCTTTTTTACCCACGGTTGTTGTTTTTCTCCTCTAAAAATAAAGAAGAAAATAAACTTTAAAAAGTGTATTCCTGCATATACCTGTCTACTTTTTCAGCTCTGTACTCCTCCCTCAGTTTCACATCCAGGGATATAAACAGGCAGTTTTGGATGTAACATAAATAACAGTTACTGACCTGACATTAAAACTTTCTGTCTGTGTGTATTTGTCTTGTGTTTCCCTCTCCCTGCCCTCAGGTGTGAGTGGGAACTGGATAGAGATAGCCTATGGGACTAGCAGCGGTGCGGTGAGAGTGATCGTGCAACACCCGGAGACAGTGGGATCGGGCCCGCAGCTCTTTCAGACATTCACTGTGCACAGGAGCCCGGTGACAAAGATTATGCTGTCTGAGAAACATCTGGTATCAGGTGAGGAAGGTGTGACGGGTGGGGGGATTTGACAGACAGTTTCCCTGCTGATGGAGGGCTGATAGAGGGGACTGGTCCTAGAGGAACGCAGTCTAATCATCTCTTGTTCATTATTTTCTGTTTCAAAATGGGTGTATACCTGTAGTTGAAATCTTGTGTTGTTTATGTTTTTTTTGTGTGTGTCAGTGTGCGCGGACAACAACCACGTTCGGACGTGGACAGTGACCCGGTTCAGAGGGATGATCTCCACCCAGCCAGGCTCCACCCCTCTGGCTTCCTTCAAAATACTGTCCCTGGAGGAGACGGAGAGCCACGGGAGCTACTGCTCTGGGAATGATATTGGTGAGAGAGTTGAGAAGAGAAGAGCAGAAGAAATAGAATATTCCTGATATTGATATCTGATATTGAACTGATATCTGATATTTCTGGATTGTCTGATACTGTGCTTGGAACAGAGGTATGGGATATGGAACTGACATTAGTAGCGATGGGTGGGTCTTATCTTTGCATTCAAATTCGGTAGATAGCAGATGCAGTATGTGCAGATATGAATACCTGTGTTACAAGCTGTTCACCTTATGTGAAAATCCTGAAACATGCTAAATACAGGCCGCATGGCTGAAACTGCTACCAGTCTTTAACTGTAACTTGATCAAAGAGCTGGTTTTGTGTTCTACTAAATGTTTTATAACAGTCTGTTGTGATGGACTTGCTGAATTCAGATGTAGGATGGCAGGCTGATGTGCAGGTAGAGACTGATTGGTTTTTTTCTGGTCTCAGGTCCATTTGGAGAGAGAGACGATCAGCAGGTTTTCATACAGAAGGTGATCCCCATCACCAACAAACTGTTTGTGAGGCTCTCGTCTACTGGAAAGAGGTAGAATATTCTCCATCTGTCTTTCTCTTTCACCTTTGCTCCTCTGACCTTCATCTAACTTAGTCTTCTATTGTAAACTGGGAGGAGGAAGGATGCTTCATACTTTGTACTTCTGTTTGACCTTTGCTGCTTGACTGAGGTGTTTGTGTTTGCATGCTATATGTTAATATGCCTGTGTGTGTTTGTCAGGATCTGTGAAGTGCAGTCAGTGGACGGGACCACCATCTCTTCCTTCATGGTACGGGAGTGTGAGGGCTCGAGCCGGATGGGGTCGCGACCTCGGCGCTACCTGTTCACGGGTCATGGCAACGGCAGCATCCAAATGTGGGACCTGACCACTGCGATGGACACCGCTAACAAAGGAGAGGAGAGAAAGAGAGAGGGTGAGGAAATTAATTAAAGATAGGGGGGAGAAGGAGGGAACGGAACTGTGGAAGGCAACGTTGACGAAGAATAGAAGAAAGAATGTCTGTGGCTGCTTTTACTCACCTACAAAAACAATCGAATATTCTGGATATACAGTAGAGTGTTTCTGGGATTAAATGTAATAGTTTCTCCTGATGAAATACTGTATGTGTGTGTTCTGAAGCTGCTCTTGTGTTTGATAGATGTAGGCGGGCCGACAGAGGAGGAGCTGCTGCAGCTGTTGGACCAGTGCGACCTGAGCACCTCCCGCTGTGCTACACCAAATATTAGCCCCGCCCCCTCTGTGCTGCAACACACACGCCTCAGAGAGTCCTGCTCAAGGTTAGAGAGAACGCCACCTACGGATCTGTACATACATTTTTACACACAATAAAGGAGTGTCTGTCTCAATACCATAGCCACAATAAATAACATCCTTTGTACTGTGGTTGTCACCCAGTATTTACTGTGTGAAGTGTTATAAGGATGTCTTTCACTGACCACTGAAGCTCCTACCTGTCTCACTCTTTCATGTCTTTCAGTCTGCAGTTACAGGCCCCGGAGCCCATCCCTGAGAGCCAGGCTACTTACGGAGCTGTGCGGCCCTACAGAGAAAGCCCCCTGCTGGCCCGTGCTCGACGAACCGAGTCCTTCCACAGCTACCGGTGAAATAAGATTTGTCTCACTGTGCAGACACATTAAAGTGTCGGTTCACCCATGTCATAAAAACATTATGATTATCCAGAGAAAGACGACAATGTTACTGTAAAGTTCTGTATGTTGCTGATTTTTTTTTTTAATGTAATTGTTTTAATGTCATGAGCCCCGCAAACAAAAATCCATTCACCTCTATTTTATTGGGATGGAGACTGAAATCCCTCAGATATCTTAAAAAAAAATAACAACTATGAGGATGGGTAGATACCGCCAGAGGTAAGAGAGGATAAGATCTTTTTTGTAATTTGGATGATTTGACCATTACAGTGGTGCCCCAGCACTTACTCGTCTTTCCGTGCTCTACCCACACCTGATTAGTGGGATGTGGTGTGTTTAGACAATGAAGCTAATCAGGTGTGGACAGAACAGGGAGAGATGGAACATATGCAGTGCTGGGGCTCTGCAGAACCAAAACTCAGGACCACCAGCAGCTGGTTGTAAAGTACAGTCTCCCTGTGTGCCAATCTGATAATAATCTGATTATGCTTGGAAAATGCTTAGCTGTCCCTGTCTGTACTGTATTGCGTTTATTTATCTATCCACCTGTAACTGACTCCATCCATCCATATTTCCGCAGAGACTTCCAGAACTTCAGCCTGAGTCGAGGCCTCCTGGACAGCACAGGTCAGACGTCCACACAGGGCCCCAGCCAGACCCCTGACGCCCGCCGTTCGCTCTGTGACTTTGGGCCTGAGGACAGCGAGAGGAGAGCCACAGCGTTGGAGTTCTGGGCTTGCCGAACAGCCAGTTCAAGCTCTACCATAAATATCGGGGCTATGGCGACTGCTGGTGTTTGCGGGGTGAAGACAGAAGGCGGACAAGAGTCTCCACGACAACCTCCCGACAGCCCGATTCCCGGAGGCGACGTTAGACGAAAGGTGCACCCACAACCAGAGGAGGGAGAGTGTGCGGGATCAGGGGGAGAAGGGGTGAAGGCGGACGGGGGTGTGAGGAAGAGGGGAGTGCTAGAAGGAGGCTTTCTTGGGAGGAAGAGGGCTCCCCCGGTCCCCCACCTCTCCTCCGTCCCCTCTGGATCCGAAGGTGGTGGCAGCGACTCGTCTGCCAATGCCTCCCCCTCCCCGACCAAACTGTCTTCCTCCACCTCGCCACGACACAGGAAGCTGGGCTCCGAGTCGTCCAATCAGGACAGCAGCCTGTGACGGCGCAATGTGCCCACCACCCTTTTCTTTTGATCCCAATCAGAGGAGTCATCTTGTAGAGGCTTCCTGTAGCTACATGTGGGAGATGAGGCCTGGATGTCACAGCAGAGCAGGAATGTGGCATCAGCTGCAGGAAACCACCTGTCCTTTACTCAGTTTGCTTCCTACGCTGAAAAACCTTTATTTAAACATTTTTTTTAATTTAAGTCAGTGGAACTCAAACATTGGTGTCATACATTTGACTGCAAAATCTGACATGAAGAAGCAGTCACAACATCCCGACGCTAACAGGGCAGGAAGGCATTTTGTTTTTGCTCTTTCAAGTTCTATCACACAAAATCTGCTGGGTACAACTGGAGCTCCAACTATCTCAGTTTGCTTTTGATGTTTGCTTCAGGTTGTCTTAACAGATGATGGGTGATCCGATAGCGATGCGCCTGCTCAGACTGTGTTGATGTTGTTCACTCTACATCTTAACAAACATACAGTAACTACAGGAACATGCAAACACCTGTTTGGACAGGTGTTATCAAGGACGTGTTGTTGCTGCCTGTTTGGTTGAAGCACAAGTGTTTGGCCACTGACGTGTAGATTGAGTCATTAACTCATCAAGGTTCATTAAAATGAAAAAAAAAAATACAAGCAAATAAGCACAGCACAGTACTAGTAATGGAATAAGGGTTTCCAACACTATCTAAGGAGTGCTTTATCTTGTGAGACCCTCACACAGCTAATGGAAGCAAAATGGAATTAACAAATGCACAGCTTGTACTTTTATCAGATATTTGAAGTGTTTTTATTGACTTGTAGTCTGGCAGGAATGACTTTATTCGGACCTAAATCATTCAAGCTTACACAAAACATCTGCTTTCAAAATTTCTTGAGATTTCAATTATTTTCATCATTGAAAATTTTAAAGAACACCCATCCTAAAAATGTTCTATTTACAGTGATATAAAACAGAGAAAGCAGCAAACCAGATGTTGTTTTTGTCAATTACATGTTTGGTGATTGACCAAACAGTTAATTGACTAATTGTTTTAGCACTAATTCCATACAGACTTGTCAAAAGGATCAGGCCCCCTTGAAGGACAGAAGTCATGATGAAGTCAAGTGACAATATGTGCAATTTGTCGTTCAGTGAATTTTTACTTAAACTCACCTTAAACATGTCACCCTAGCCAGAATCTTGGCAGCTATTTGAATCCTGTTGCTGCAGCCAGAGACACAATAGTTATTGCTGTTGAAGCAGTGACACTAAAAAGCAACAGACTGCAAGCAGTAAAGTCATCTTGCAGCTCCAGCATGCAGTAAAACCCTTCCTGGGTTTGTTGTTTGACGACTCAGTGACAACTATGCAACAGTGGAGTTAAGATGCAGAGCAGTCAAACTAACACTCTGGTTTCCACATGCAGGCGTCAGGATTGCCAAATGGTGATGGCCTGTAACTATGTGTAACACACAACTGCATTATTAACTTGTACTAATAGTAGCGTAACGGCCTCCTTGCTCCTCAACAAAGGCGAAAAAAATGAGAGAAACTGTTGTGTGACGTGCTGTGTATAGAGCTTTTTCACAGCAGACGTTTTGACGTGTCATAGCAGGAAAAGCAGGTGCAACAAATGTCACTAACGATGGCTCAGTTCCATCAAGTGCCCCTGTAAGCCATGACAGTGAGCCAGCGTGCACAATAACAGGACCCTGGAACTGGCTCACCTAAATGGAATGCAGTTATATATAAAGTTATCAATTACATTTGTGGTTTTCCTGCTATAACAAGTCAAAATGTCTGCTGTTAGAAAGATCTAATCCAATTTGAGATATTTCCATAGAACATTTGTTAATGTGCATTTGAAATCAAATTAGTGGCACACAGCTGGAACCTTACAGGGAGGGAAGTTTTTTCTTTTTTTTGGAGATTGATCCATTAAAAAGTGAACAATTGCATTCACACTAACAGTAATGGCAAATCAACTTTAGCTACA
This sequence comes from Oplegnathus fasciatus, assembly GCA_003416845.1. Taxonomy (NCBI): domain Eukaryota; kingdom Metazoa; phylum Chordata; class Actinopteri; order Centrarchiformes; family Oplegnathidae; genus Oplegnathus; species Oplegnathus fasciatus. Next base: position 390,868 of record NTHP01000220.1, on the reverse strand, counting down.
TTTATACAGGAATGTGTTTTTAATGCTGTATATACAGTGTATGACCTTTTCCTGTAAACAGAGAGAAATCATTTGGTTCATGTTTTATTGCTGTTCAGACAGTTAGAAGAAAGAACTGGTGCCTGTGCAAGATCACACTAATTATTATTATTTATATTTTATTTTTTTACAGTGTCACAATATAACTATACTCAACTCAGTACTCAAAAGGACCTACACCACATCACTATACTCCCTCTGAAACAGGTTTTAATGTGTCTTGTTTTGTTTTGGATGACTGTTGCAGTGCCTTATTTAACTTGTCTGACGGTTATCAGCCTGTTTGTGTGTTTTAGCTGAAAAGGATTCAGACCAAAGGCTTGTGAAGACATAACGGACCTGTCCACTCTCGGCTTTGGCCGGAATTGTCTCATGATAGATTTACACCAGGCCAAATTAGATTTCATGAGTGGTCACTTGAATTGATAGGCATTACACATTAAATGATCAGCATCTATTGTAAATTGTAAATAATCTCGACGTAGATTAAAACTGGAAAGTCCATCTTTCTTCCCAACACCTGAGGAAATTTTATCGGTAGCTTTTTCTTTGTAGTTTGAGGTGAACTCACTCAATCACGTCCCAGCACACAGTGGTAAAATATGGCTGTGTGCTCTGTAGGAAACAAACACAATGCAGCTTGGTAATGATAAAGTGGTGAAGACCTAAAAGGACAGCTGAAAGTTAAATGTTGCAACCTTACTTAGCAGAGTCAGAGCTAAACCTGCTACTTTACTGTTTGAACCCATCAGATCCCCTGTTTCTCTTGATCTACGGTACTTTTTTATAACCATCGTGGGGACAACTGTAAAAACTGGTGATGGTAGAAAGGCTGTCCTGAAATGTTAATTATAATTTGCCAAATCCAGCAGCTATATAACCTCTTTTTAAGTAGTTTTTAGCACATTGCTCATCATCTCAACATTAAAAGATGAGCTGACCGTGTGGTCCCTGCCTGTACGAAGATTTTGATACACTAACTGTACGGAGAGAAGACGAACATATTCAGAACAAAATCCTAATATGGATGCATTGATGTGTGTGATGGTGTGTTGATACTTACACTGTTGTTCATTACATATTGTTGATAATCATATAATGCCTATATTGATATTACCATGCTATTGGACCTAACTGCGTTTGCACTTGCACTATTAGACTAATATTAAAGTAACTTGCTAGTGTTTATTTTATATAAAAAAAAGATAGTTTAAAGTGTATTTCAGCACATAACTGTTTGTCTGTCCTTATCTGTCGTCCCTCAGTTCCTCTCTGGCTATGTTTACATTATATTACAGCCAGATGCTAGTGAGCTAAAAGGAATACATATCTGTTTGTTTAAACTGCCCTGTACATCGTTGTTTTACATTGTGTATGTTTGAAATGCTGCATTATGTTGTAATGTTATTTACATTTGCCTGCAGTACTGTCCCATGATCAAATATAATGTTGACATTGAACCTTGAGAGCCACAGCTGTGTTCACTAAAAGCTTTTTCTAAAAGTTTTTCCTTTCTTGAACTCTCAGAAGATTAAGAGGTAAATTGATGATTATGAAATAAAGTTGTCATTTTTCCATTTGACATAATTTATCTGAAGAACAGAGCAAACATTCAACTGTTTACAGAAGATCTTTAAAATCTGTATTATTACAAAGCTGAAAAACATAGCATCAGTTCACAGGCTGGAAATGTTTACCTTTTTTTAAATGTATTTATTATTTTAATACATTTGGTATGCATGTTTTAAGACATTGTATAGAACAACATGACATTGTTCTGGGACCATTAACTTCGCTCCAGTTTTCCAGGAGAATGTCATCAACAGATTAAGAGTAACTGAAAACTTCTCAAAAAACGTTTTAGGATCTGAGATGTTTTAATGTGTGAAAAGAGTTTCTGGGATGACGAGAAGAATTCAAACGAACCATCAGCGTAATGAATTCATAGTAGTTAAAGCAGTTAAAATGACATCTGCAGCTTCATATTTAAAACTAGACTCAGTAAAAGGGGAAGACAGGCTGAAACAAACGCTGCCAGTCACTGCTGAGTTTTTAACACATGGTTTGTGTGGATAACCTGCCAAAGTGCAGTTTTTGTTGTTTGAGCATCACAGAGTGTATATGTGTGTGTGTGTGTATGTGTTTGTGTGTCTCCCCAGCGCTTTCATTTCACTAACCTTCCCGTTCAGACAGTCTCCTCTCTGAGACGCCGTCTGTCGTCATCGTGATTTATGAGTTTAATAAAACCCTGTGTGTGTGTGAGTGAGAGAGAGAGAGAGAGAGAGAGAGAGAGAGAGTGTGTGTGTGTGTGTAGCTCAGGGCCATACTGTCCCTTACAATCACTCCACAAGCTCTCTTTTCACAACCTCTCCCTCCCTCCGTGGCTGACAATAGCTGTGAATGCGGCTGTGAATGTTTTAGAAGTGCCCTTGTCAGACTGGTGTCCTTGAGCGAGGGCACGGTTGTTACTGCCAGTTTGTTAATTTCAAACTTGGCTTGATGCTCCCTTAAGGGATGCGGGAGCAAAACTAAATTACTGCTGCATAGTTTTGATGGAGATACGGGGCCCTCCGTGTGTTTGTGCTGGTGTGCGTGACTATGTGTGGTAACTATGTCTCCGTACAGCTGACGGCACATCTGTGTTTTACTAACTCAGCAGAAAAGAAATCCTAAAATGACATTTCATCTTCAGCTTGATCACCACGACCCATCTGAGTCTCTGCGAGGAACAAATTAATTTATGATGTAGCATCTAGTAGTATTCAGTATAGCTCACACTCACGTGCAAATCATCCAACTGTATGTATTCAAACTATTTTTCTTTCATAATTGTATTTCTACAAGTTGAAATTAATATTAGCCTCATCATGGAACAAATATTCATGTATCACTAGTGGAGTTTTTGTCCTTTTTGTCATTGCAACACTTTTATGTCCTCATGCATCGATATCACATTGAACATGGAATTGATACGTTTCTGTGTCTTTAATTTTGAGCTGCTGCTTTTCAATACTGACATCTCCTCTCTTCACGATGGAGTAAATCAATATTAAACTGCGACAAGCTGCCTCTGGATCTTTTTTTTAAAACCACAGACTTTTAATTGGTTTTTCACAGGAATGCTGCCCTCATTTTTGTACTGTAAAAAAGAAAAAGTGGAAAATAACATGTTGTATAAAATTAGAAACAGTATGCCAGGATGGACAAGATCAAATTATGCTTGTCATGAAACAAGTACATACTGTAGGTACTACATGTGAGTGTGATGTGTGAGGAGTGATTCTTGGATAACTTTATAAGCAACAGGAAATGTGAGCAGCCACTGTAGGAATTTATAACAGAGACACAGTCATTGCTTTGAGGAGCAGTGTAAACTGTTGATATGTTAATATTTCAAATACATTTCAAGTGAAGAAAATGTAAGAACACGAGTGGAAAAGAACATTTTCTCAAGCATTATTTATAATTTCCCAGAAAAACACAAACATAAATCGATGACTCATCTATAAATAAGACATTTTTTATACAACCATAAATAATACTGCCAGTGTAAAAAAGAAAAGGTTTATAACAATACAGTAGGCTTCAGTTTTGTACACAAAAACCATCAATATTACACAGAAGTTCAACGTCTTGTTCTGATAAATACTGTTTCTACGATGTTTAGCTTCTAAAAATGAAAAGCCCAATATGTGGAATCCAAATATAAACAAAGTTACATTCCTGCTGTGACACCAAAACAGGACATCACAGAGATTTCTTTTCATTCTTCAGCTGATTCTTGTTCTTGATACAAAGAAAATTAGGCCACAGACAAACAACACTGAGTCTGGATTCCACTGAGAGCTAAATGAAATCAAACCATTCAGCTTCACTACAGTTGAACAAAGTTTGATTTCATTTCGTCCAGTTCCTTCTAAATTTAAATGTCTGTAAAAAAACAAATCTCAGATTGGGCTTTCAAGTTATATCACATAATCACAACAATCAGACGGCACATCTGTGATTCCCAGCCACATTTAACACATTAAAAAAACAGTTGGCATTTTTTGTCCTAAAACTAACACCAAGGCCATGTGTCTTATTACTACTAAAGGACCAAAGGGCTGCTGATAATGTGTAAGCTTACTAGGCACAATTACTTGTTGAAGCAGAAGAGGCGACTGAAACCTTTGACATTCATCGATTTCTAGCAAAGCAAAACTGCATTTTTAAAAACAACTAAAATACTAACAGTTGGCAAGCAGAGACAGTCAATCATAATACACCCAGAACATTCAGTTAGTTTGCTAAAAGTCATTTAAGGACTGTTCTGGTTCTTAATCTGAGCGGTTTGACATACAACATACTGTATAATCACAATCCAGATATGGATACAGTCAAGCTATGGAGCCAACATACTGTAGCTGTTTAACTCACAGCTGACTGGGTCCATATCTGAACTGTATTCTGGGATGTTGGATCCCTGCCTCGAAGTCCCTACAGAGAGTCATACACGCAGTGGGGTAAAACACCTGTTTTAATATAGTTTAAGATGGATGCTGCAGTAAAACAACCATTATTATTCCCTTAACCTCTGGCTTTCTTTTACAACTTTGGATCTGAACATCATTAAAACATTATTAACACTGTTCCACTGCATTTTGATTTTGAGATTATTGGTCATTAATGGCTGAACAATATTACAGTATTTTTCAAAACTTCCAAAATTATATTTTAAACACTGTAAATTGTCTAACTCATTTCCCATTTCCTGTTAGACTGAATACCAGGTATGAATGTTGTACTGTCTTGGTGTGAAACCAGGCTGTGATACCTGATCAAATGTAGGGATCTTGTCTTAAAGATGAGTGTCAGTGAACATGGTGTGCTCCTTTTTCACAGAACTTAAGGCCTTGATGGCGTCCACAAACTCATCTTCCTCCACATACTGAAAGAGAACACATGAGATCATAATTAGGTCTTGAGTATTTAAAAGGCCTGCAACAGTTACGGTACGTACTGTACATAAAGTGACACCACTGATTCCTTGAAAAGTAATTTCTTTTACCAGTCAATGATGATAATTATTAGTTAGTTAGCTTCTAATGCTTAGTCCTTCTGACATTATGCTAATTTAGTTTGCTATTAAGATTATAATATAATAAATTCATTCGGAATTGACTGCATGGTATGTTGATCAGAGAGCTTTGTTACTTTTATCATATTTGATTTAAAGCAATGTTTTTGACACATTTACCAGTGTTGCTCCCCATTTGTCTTGTCTTTAGAATTTTTGATCAAATGTTATTCTCTCTCTGCTTTGATCTGGAGAACATGTCGTCTGGTGTCTTTTCACAGAATATCTTTGACAGAAGAGACTGTAAGACTATGTTTTTGAGTCACAATCTGCAAAGAGCAGGTAATGTCAGGTAAAATAAGCCAGCCTGCTTCCAAAGCAGTGTGGCCAATTTCCCACAAATGATTTCTCAGACCCTCCTAAATGCACCAGTATGTGGTGGTCCTGGTATTCCTGATAGGACTGTTACTATAAAACTAAGTCTGTCAGTACTGTAATTACTGCACTGTACTTTAATTGTATTTTAAAATACTAATTGAACATAAACATGTTTCCGTCCTCACCAGTCCAGAATCTTGTCCCAGTGGGTTGTCCCAGCTTCCTTCCTCCATCATCAGTGACTTCCTGTCAATCAGCTGACTGACGCTACGGTGCAGGGAATGCTGGGAGTAGGCCTGACTGAGGTCCGTTTGGCTGGGAACCCGCAGGACTGACATGGGGCTGAACCGTGAGCTGCTGCCGACTATTTTTGTGTCTGTCAGACCCTGAAAAATAGATTGTTTTAGTCAGATGGTGATTTAGAAAGGTCATACCAGTGTTACATGTTTGAACCAATTTATTACAAATCACATGTACTGTATATTACTGCTAAACATTTTTCAATGCATGCTATAGTTTTAAAGGTATAACGAGTAGGATTTGTCAGTTGCAGTTTGTAAAGACAACATTCAAAGTTGGCTCAAAGGGCACGCGCTTCTGGTGGTCCTACGTGCTTACGATCTGGTTGCTACGTAGCTACGTAGTCCCGCACCTCACACCCTGCACGCTGTTATTGACTGGGGGCTACACACCACTGCCCAAATGTTGACACCCAGAAACATCCCGAACACAGCAAAATAAGAAAATACAGGCAGAGGGCAGGGAGGATTGAGAGGGATTATTTTTGTATTTTGAGTCTATACATTGTTTTTTTAGGAAAATCCTACTAGTTATACCTTTAAATCTGCACTGCATTACCACAACAACCTAACTTTAATCAAGAAAAAGAAACACAGATATGATGTTCATTGTTACGGATTACACTACCTTACTACTCACCTGACTCTACAAAATGATTTTCAAATAGTATTGAAATGAATGGAAACCAAAGGCAGCTAAAAGAATCTAAATATTCTGATGTAGTGGTGTAGTAGTCTAAGGTCTAAAACATCATCTAATCTGTGGTGCATGGGATGAAACAACAACTTTTCCTTTAATTGTACACAAGAAGAGTTTCTATAACTGCACATTTTAGAGTGGCCTTTTATTGTGACCAGCCCAAGGCACACCTGTGTCCTAATCATACTGTTTAATCAGCATCCTGATATGCCACTCCTATCAGGTGGATGGATTATCTTGGCAAAGGAGCTGTGCACCCTAACACAGATTTAAGCAAATTTGTGAACAAAATTTGAGAGAAACATACCTATTGTGTATGTAGAAAAATTCTTGGATTTTTTATTTCAACTCATGAAAAATGGGAGCGAAAACAAAAGTGTTCTGTTTATATTTTTGTTC